>JAKTTA010000221.1:14481-33835 GCA_030580415.1 Citeromyces nyonsensis
GAACTCTCTGCAAATATTGCAAGACTGGAATGGCAAAGCGGGAGATAAGAGAGATTGGAGAAAGAGGAACGATGGTAAGAGGAAGGATAGTATGAGGCGTTAGAATAAAGAGCTCGGAGAAGAGTGAGGCAAAAGGAAAGAAGCGTCCGAATCATTTTAGGGTAACACATGCTGAGGATCAACTGGTGATGCTATTCAGTAGCGGGCCGGCTTCTTAATCGGCCCGTTGAGCGTTCATCTGAAGCAGCTGTTTGACAACCTTGAAGCAAAGAGGAGGTATCCGAGCAACAGAAGATGGCTGATGTCTCTTATGAAGCTGTCTTGTTTTCTCTAGACGTCTACATTTCAAAGCAAACCCGGTGTTAAATCAGTTGGTTGAGGAGGTGGAGCAGATTTCTTGTTTCTTTCACTCTACTTTTTTGATCTCTCAAGCAGCTGAAACGCCTACGTTCTTTAGGAGATACAGAAAGTAGCACTAGTCGGTTAAACATTGGAGAGAGCAACACAAGGAATTTCCGCATTGGGAGGAGCTGTATACTTGCGCTGTAGGATAGTAAAAAAAAAAAAGTAAAAAAGTCCTCAAGTGCAAGACAAAAAGGGTAGTGTGAGGAACAAATAATGGCTGTTGATGGATGACATACGGAAAAAATTGATGCGTGTGAATATAGTGGAAATACTGACCCTCAGAAAATTTCGTATACCATTCAACTGAATCAACCTTTAATCAAATGAATAAAATAATTTAACAAGTGATATCCTAAGAAATTTGTATATTCACATCCTAACACCCGGTTTTAACTGGCTCACTATAAACGCTTTAAAAATAAAAAAGAATGCACTTTTCTCTATGCTACCCTCGTATATCCGTTTTAAGTGATCATTACCCCTAATAAGGTAATAAAGACCTGCAAAAGTATTGCTTGAAAAGGACGGAAAGCTTTATTTGGTGGATTTAATCAAATTAATTCAACAGCCAGCTGGAAAGTGCTGGAAAGTGCTGGAATGAGCGGTATCAACGAGGCACTCAGCACACTTTCTACAGTGGCCCACCATACCTGTTTTAACGTTTTACTACATGAGCTCCCGACGGCGCATACAAAATCTGATAACAACTTCAGGGAGTGTTGATACAAGAGCATTCACCTCTTCTGTCTGTCTTAGTATTCACCAGATCACGATCCGATTTAAGATCTAGATCAGATCGCTGTTTTGAGGATTTGCGATCTGGGATCTAGAACTAAGATAGCATTTTTTGACCTGAGATCTAGATCTGAAAAGATTCTCTTTATAAATAGAAGTATATAATTGGTATATAATTCTTGCATCTATTCTTTCTATACATAAGGAAGATAATGCACGAATGCTTCAAGACTACTAAAGTTTTCGAGCCCCTACGGCCCTAGTTTGTTTCACAGTCTTTCATTTCTTGGATGTACTATGAAAACTTTGCAAGCTCAAAACTCTTTGTTCTATAAATCATGAGCTTTTTTTAAAATCAATAGTCAAAGGACTGTCAGATTTGGTTTGGTTAGATAGTGGGTGATGGCTGACTGTGTCCTACCACTATCCGCTGGCCCAAATGCCATTTTATAATCTTCAAGCGTTTTCGCTATGATGGAAACGTCCTCTGTCAGTCAGAAGTTGGTTTCCAAGATGCCTCTGGTGAACCAATCCAGATCATTCGGGGCTAGCATACATGAAACAAAATTCTCTTGTAAAGTCAATAATGGATGTTCCGTTCCTTTTCTTTCAAATGAGGAGGCGAGTTCATGTGAAAATAATAATATGTGAGTACTTGAGTTCATCTGCTTCGACCAGCCAAAGAAGCATGTGACTCTGCGAGTGCTGGTAAAACAGCTGATGGTGGCTATGACACTCCTAGATCTAGGCACAAAAAAATCGGTGTTGCCAAAGTTCAGAGACCTTGTGCCAGATCTGGATCACTACGTGGAAAGTGCAATCCATGAAATTAAACAGCTTAATCAAAGCGAGAGAAATGAATCAATGATGGAGATTCCAAATCTGTGGATGCAACTGAAATGCTTTTCCTGTCTTATAAGTCCCAGCAAGTTGACAGGGACGAGGAGTTGCAGAAGTTTCTATCCCAGCCAATCGATGTAACGTTCGACCTTTGGAATGGTGGAAAATCAATTGATAAAAGTTTCCGACGTTGACTCCACTGGCCAAGGAGCTCCTTGGAAGTTCATGTAGTAGTACATTTGTCGAAAGGCTGTTCTCTGTCAGCAAACTCGTTGTTTCTGAAAAGCGATACCTGCTTGCTGATGAAACAATGAAACAAACCCTTATTTGTCAGATTACTTGAGGTCAAGGGGTGAAACTTTAATAATATAAACGAGCACCAGGTACATATGAATTGAAGATTTATTGTGTATTATAATCCCCCATAAACAAGCAAACTCGGTCAAACAATTTACGCATGCATGATGCATAACCTTGCATGAAGAGATCTTTTTGCCAAAAAAGATCATGATCTTGGTGAATAATATGGCAGAGACTGAGAGTTTCTGAATGCGACGAATGTATGGAGGTCGTGTACGAAGTAAACCAAAAACAAGAGAGAGTAAATGTCAAATCGTCTACAGATCTAAAAGGCTGGTAAAGAAGCACTTAGCTTATACAAAACCTTTCATATTCCTGTGAGTCGAGCTCCTTTTTGGGAATTTTACGAAACAGGGGCCACCCTTTGACTGCAACCCTTTACTTTCTGTAATCAGCCATGAGGGAGAAATCACCATGGTCTTCTTTCAGGTTGCGCGATTCGCGTAGTACTTTAATAGTCATATTTATGGATGTGGCTGCTACTAGCGGGGGGGCATTTAATTTCGGATTCCAAGCTTGAATCATTCTCTTGAAATATTTCGCAGCCTCGTATAGTTCTTGAGAATTACCCCTGTCTAATTTATCAACTGCTAGCATATCATCCATCCACAAAAATCCATGTATATGACCAGAACCTCTATCCTGTCATTCCATCCTGAGCCAGTGATCTCGGACGTTTGATGAGAAGTCGGGATGTAAGTGGTTCAAAATCTCTTTCTTCAGGATATCCCATTTACGGTAGAGGTAGTCTGTGGCGATGTGGGGAAAGTTACGCAAGTTCTTCCTCCGCTGAAGAAAGCTGCGAGCTTTATCCAAGCCTAATTCAAAGGGATCTAGTCCTCCATCTAGTTGACTTATCAATATGTGAAGCTCTGGCCACTGAAGATCGGCCATAAAGAGGGTAAAAAAAATGGTAGGACAACCAAACCGATTAGTATTCACCAAGATCGCGATCTGACCTCCAAAAACCGATCTAGATCGCTCTGTGAAATTTTTGATCTAGATCAAATGATCTTAGGTCGCACTTCTAAGTTTATGATTAATGCGATCTAGATCTTAGATCGCAAGATCGCTTAGATCGTTATCCCCAAAAATTATCTAGATCTTAGATCGCAAGATCGCTTAGATCGTTATCCCCAAAAATTTATGCATGCGTCATGCAGGAACCACGTGCACCACAGAGGTATTCTTGGGTTCTTAAAAACTAGTTAATTCCATTTCAATAAAAATCAAGTGTTTATTCAATATATTTTAGACCCTTTCCTTTACATCTTAGGTAGTCTCGACAAACCAAGGTTTGTTTGATACAATGGTAACATCCCTATAGTAAGGATTATATAGTTTCAAAAATTGGAGAGCTTTTAGTACCCTTGTCTTTTGAACTATAAAAGCTTTATATCTAGGTGGGTCTTTTCTATCTGTTTTCCTTACGAGAAAACAGGATGGAAACATCTTCAGGCAATAGAGGTAAATGAGTAGCCAGAGGAACTGCGTTTTGAAAGAAATTGATGAGATCGCCCCTGTATTTGTATTGACCACCCCCTTTACCTAGCCACACAGTCAAGAATGGATTACACCTGGCGATTAAATGCTCCTCAATAGGGGTCAGCTCATCTATAATTCTACGAAACTCAAGAGGTAGATCACCAGGATCTGCATTGTTTGATTTGTTGAACTTATGCTGAGTATTTTCTTGATGCCATCGAAGACATAAACCATCTCTGCGAACATGCATTCCTGTGAAGTGTTCATTGCACACTTCACATGGTTTTGAGGGAAGGGATACTTTAGCGAGAGATGAACGGAAATTTTCCAGGCTGAGAGACTGCCGCTCCGAAATGAAAGCTGCTTGGGGTAAATGTGATGATGGTGATCTGCTCAGTGAGGAGTCGGTAGATGGAGGCGAAGATGAGGAAGAAGAGGAGGAGGAAAGTTGACTTCTCTCTCCGACAGGGTCTGTTTGTCCTGTCGTGACGACCAACTGTGCACCCCTCTCACGCTGTCTTCTCTTTCTGTGGCGAATGAGTTGACGTGTCCGTTCACAAGCAGCAGAAGCGGAAGGGTCAGCTGTAGGAGCAGTACTTGAAGGAGGTGGAACAACCATAAGCTTCCTTGAGGAAAAAAAATATCAGAAAAGAAAAGGGACAGGCAAAAGTTGTTACGAAATTTAGTATCAATAGTTTATTTAAATGATTGTCCGTTTCGCAAGAATGAAAGGTCACCATTAGGCAAAGTAGGTTACTGCCTTACGTACATTATCGAGTAGGCTATCGTTTGCGAGTATAGCATGCAGCAGTGGAGAAAGTATGAATGATTGGATGATGGAATGACATGGCATAGATCATAGGATGACTACAAAGAAAGAAGAAATGTTGTGAGATTGGGTTGTGGAGACTATTTAATTAAAGGAACAGGGTGTTTGGATGCGTGTCAGTAACATTGAATTAAAAAACACGGGAAAACCAACTATTACTGTATACTCCTCAGGTAAAAACCTTCGTCGCAACTAATGACAGTTACCCTTCTTGGGTAGCTCGTTACTATAAACGGATTTACCTTGCAGGACGCATTAACACATCCTGACATCTTGATCCTTTCTGGATACTAGGTGTGGAAGCGCGTCAGTACAATTTTCATTCTATTTCGATCCACCAAGCCATACACTTCGTCGCATCCAGACATCACTATGTCTACCATATTATAGAACATGATCTGATCTGAAGATCAGATCGTCGCAAACACATCTTTAAACAACTCAAACCCTGTTCAAATCAGGAACCCTATCAAAAAAGTATATTCCTATATGCATACGAGCAAAAGTAACACATAAACAAACAGAATAAGCGTGATTCTTTCTTGCTCTTTATCAACTTGTGGATCGGGCTCAAAAAGCCTCGAGCTGCGATGAAATTTCATCCAGCTCAGCTTTAGCGGCTTTATATTTAGATTCCAGCTCTTCGAATTTGGCCTCCAGATCTTCCTTTTCAGCCTCCAAAGATGCCACCTTCTTTTCAAGCTGCTCAGCCTTGATGTCTGTTTCTCTCAGCTTTTCGGTGGTTTCTTTCAGGTTTTTGTCTGAAGCTTCGAGTTCCTCCTCTAGATCCTGGTTCTTTCTAGTGTAATTCTCGTTAGAAGTCTTCAAGGAATGAGACTCTTCTGCGGTTCGCTTGCTTTCCGCCAGATCGTTCTCCAACTTCTCAACATTCTCTTCCAAAACTTGATTTTTGCGACTAAGAGCCTGGATCTGGTTATCCTTTTCCAAGTGATCCTGTTCCATCGATTTCACCTTATCGTTGACCTCATCGTGCTTCTCCTGCCAAGTCTCGGCATCCAGCTTGAGCTTGTTGATTTTCTACCGTTAGTCACGCCCTCAATTGACTACTTACTTCCTTGAGTTTGTCCATTTTTTGGTGGGTGGCAGATGTGTGGATGCACGGATGTTGCCAGATCACAGGTTACCCGGCCCCACTTTACCGCATTAGGCAATAATTTGTACCTGCCGCTAATTAAGGGGACCCAATATGTCGGATCATCAGACAAAGGGTTTGAAAAGGCGACCGTCCAAAAAGCTCAATCTGGCTAGAAACGCCTCTCTTCGTAGAAAGAGCATCCAGTATGAAGTCAACAGGCAGAGTGGGATCCTATATGACTATGGGTTCCAAGTAACGCGAAGAAAGTCTTTTAACAAACCGAAAAGACGATCCAGCAAGCCGCATGCTCATTACCACGCAAAGACCCAGCTCGAGTCAAAAGTCTTCAAAGACAGTCTCCCCTCCCATTTGATTCAATTCTCTCTAAAGTCTCTGCTAGACACTTACAAAGCTCGACCGGAGCTGGTTGGTGTAGTGAAAAAAAGCTCCTGGCAGGAGGATGAGATTGTTCTGAGTGACGTAGAGTCGATCTTTGAGTCTCCCTTACAGAGTGACCAAGACGAGCTGTTGGATTGTTACTTTGATATCATAAAGCCAAAGCCTGACCAAAAGTATAAGCATTATGTCGTTTCGGAAAGCGAATCAAGTGAATCTGTCGACTTGGAACCTTCAGGAAAGCTCACCATTCTCAAGAACAGAGCCAGCCAAATAACGGGAAAAGCTCATGAAAATGAGAGGGCATGCTTATTTGCAGACCACTCCACATCGTTTCAAGGCGAGAATACTGCCTTAGCTTTGGAAGTGTACCTGCGGCGAGTTCTGGCTGCAAGGATTTCTGTAAGACTGAGGTCAGAGAATGTGCAGTCAGCTTTGTTGAGTGGTAATATTCGGTCTCTCTACGGTGACATTCCTATTCTGTGATCTTTCCGTTGGTGTCACAAGTTGGTTGGTTTAAGAATAGACAGATTGTCAGTGCACAGTAGAGGGAACTTGATAGATCAGCCCGGATCGAACATGTTTTGCAGACCACAAAAACAGGGTTTCTTCGCCGACCCCGTCACCTCACAGAGCTTTGCGCATCGATGGGCTGACCAGAAACATAAGGCCCATCATGCCAGAATGACAAAACTTCCAGTTCTATGACCCACAGACTGAGATAATGTCTCAGGTCTCCAAGGAATTTCCGCTTCTAATGAAGCGGCCCTTATGTATCATCTATTCAGCTTTTAAAATGCGCATGCTAATTTCTATTTACAAAAGCAATTTTCCGCTCATCTCATCCACTTCAGCAAAGCCTCTTCGTGTCGGTTCAAACCAACCTTTTCGTCAAACGCACTCTTTGCGCCCTCCCAGATAGCAGCCATGTCAGCAAATTTCTTCTGCTTCTCCAATACAAACGGCTCCACCTCGTTGCTCTTCACCATCTTTTCCAGAACAATAGAACACACATTGGAAAGAGTGGGCTTGGACGACTTGACGAGCCATGTTTCGAAATTTAGCTTGAACCACAACCACAGCTTATCGCCCGGTATCCCCAGTAATGCCAGTTCAATAAGCCTGGAGTCGATGTTTGTTGAAACAAAATTCAGCGTCTTGCTAACGAGCTGATCGCTTTGGGCAAATCCCAAAGCTGAAACTGCAGCCGTTTGCAGATCAGCCTGGGATCCAGTTATGTTGTCAACAACATTTCCCGGAGACTTGCACAGTGACAAAACTTCCTTGTACTCTTTCTGGCCTCCGCGCGAAACGGTGTTGTTGAGAACAGAAGCCAACAGCTGCTTAGGAACAGAATGTTTTGGACCACGCAGGAGGTTCTTGTACAGTTTCTTAACTACAGAAACACACCCTTGAGTGCCCAGTGAAGCCCCCAGCTGAAGCAATGAATTGCGGGCTTTGAAATCTTGCTCGGTTAAAGCTGAAATATTATCCCACTGCACCTTACGACACATTCGACCGACAAGACTCTGGGTCCACAGTTTCAGCTTCTCCTCAAGCAGAGTTCTTTTCTCAAGGGCGGAGCCTTCAATCAGGTTCTGCAGAATGTTCAGTCCTGTGTTGAGAGCGTAAAGGTCTTCTGGCAAAGCATCTAGCAAAGTCATGAGCCCGATAATATCGTCATCGGTATGGTACGGCTGTGACAGGATGTGTGAGAGATCCTGGAATAGCGCAGACTCTTCCAGTGGGCTCAGATCGGCCTGAGCAAACTTTTCATACCAAGAAAGCGGGAACTGGAAGCAGCAGATCGCAAGGTTGTCTACATTAAACCACTCAACGTCATCTTCAAGCGCGATGGTTCTGTCGGTCATCAACTTGATGCGTGTTGAGCCATCCTTCAATCTCAAAAATAAAGGTATCTGGTACGGAGTGTTTTCCTCCACCTTGTCAATTGTCTCGCCAGCCACATATCTCTCCTGGGTGACTACAAGTTTATCACTCTGAGAAACTCTCAGCAAGGGGAACCCAGGCGTTCTGGTCCACGAGTACATGATTGTGGCTATAGGAAAGTCACACTTTTCCTGTAAAAAAAGGAAAAAATCGTTCGGTTTGACGGCTTTGAACATGAAACGCGCGATAAACTCACCTACCGATGACACAGGGCACAGAGAGAACATCATCCGCATGAGAAAAATCCCCTTCTGGTACGCATGCTGGTCGAATGCGTCTTGTGTGGTTTTCACATCTTTTCTGGGACACACAATGGGGGACGTGCCTAACAAACTATCGTCGTTCTTCATCTGCACCATCTCTTTGTTTGTATGCGAGAGCCACAGGGATGGACTGCCCGTCTTTTCCAAAACAGTGTAAGCACACCACGTGGCAAAAGATTCGTTCAGCCACAAGTGGTCCCACGAGTCAAACGATACCAGATTGCCCATCCACTGATGCACAATCTCATGGACAACAACTTCCTTAACGTGATCAGCAGGCGAATCGGAAAGAAGATACTGCGACGCTATGGTGACTAACCCCCAGTTCTCCATAGCACCGTCAGACAGAAACGGAACGGCGACAAAATCGAGTTTATCCAAGGGGAAACTCGACTGCAGCATTGACTCAACAAGCGGAATGCTAACTGATGCGACATCCAATGCACTGGATCCCCTCGCAGAGTCTCCCAATTGAGTATAGACCCTTACTGGGACGGTTTTCCCCTTCAGTTGCACTACTCTCTCTATATATTCTAGATCCCCGACTACAAACCCGAAGATCGAAGTAGCCATAGGTTGCGATATAGCAAATTTGACAACCTTCTCCTCGCCCAGTTCCTCTACAGACTCTTGAGTTGTATTGCTCAAACACGAGAATGAACTTTTCGTCTTTATAGAGAGCTGAATCTTGGCCTTGGAGGTGAGCTCGTCTACACAAGGAAATACAAGTCTCGCAAAGTTGGGCTGACAGTGTGTGGCAATGATGTAGTTAGAAGCCTTGCCCTCACGATTGTCAAGGTAGTTTGTCTTGAAAACCCCTTTGGTAAAATCGCTATAAGTCAGTACGCTATTCACCTTTGCGATGTATGCGATTGTCACTGATGGATTTTTTCCTTCCAAATGTCCGGTCAATGTTACGAGCTGATTATGGCGGTCGTATGCCACTTTGAGCTTTTGGTCCAGTATCGTAGCACTTCTAATGACAATGTCATCACAATGTAGCTTCAAGCAGAATTCGTCTTTGGGGCCGCCATCGTTACTATTTTCAGCCAGATCTATGGTAACCGTGCCTGCAAAATTGGGTCGATCTGCGAAAACATCAATTGAAAGGTTGTAGCAAACGGGAATGAACTGGTTCGTTACTGACAAGTTCATTTTTTTTTTTGAGTGAAAACATCCGTACATCGTCAATTGTCCCTCATAGAGTGAGTGTCCCTGATAGAGTGTTTCTCATAAAGTGAGAAATTGATTATGAGTAGCTTCACTCCACGTTATTCCAAAGTATTCGAGCATTCCCATAATGGCTGGGTATGGAGTAGCCAGCTTAAAATGCGTCCGCAGTCAACTGATAGGACCCTCTCATGATCTGGGGGAGATCTCCGGTCCACTAATCCAGAAAGCATGTGTAGTCAGATGTGGAAATCTCACCACCTTCTCTCTTCATTCCATCATTCATTCACTTACACATCATCAGACAGCCGTCTCTTCTTCGTAGCACAGTCATCCATGCTGATCTCAACGCCCCTCTTGGTAGGCTCTTCAGGTGGTAGGGCACGTTCCAGAAAAGCAATCGACGCCTCTTTCAAATTTTGAGGGAACTTTACAGAGAACTTGACCAGCAGATCGCCATAACCACCCTCACAAGGTAAACCATATCCTTCCACCAGTTTAACATCACCTGGCTTGACCAGCTCACCTCTTGGAACGACCAGTCGCAAAGTCTCACCACAAGGATGATCAACCGCACAAAACCCTCCTGTCAGGGCAGTTCTTAACGATATTGTGGCATTATATACAAGGTCATTTTCTGAACGATGCCACTGAGACGAATCCTCTACGTATACATCAACAACCACGTCTCCAGGCTCTGATTCTGGATCTTCGTTCCCCTCTCCTTCGAAAACCATTTGTGTGCCACTCTCAATTCCTGCTGGAACATCAATGTCAAGAACTTTACGTAGCTGGCGAACTTTGTGCCCAAAACACTCGGAACAACTGTCACTGACAAAAGAACCCTCCCCTCGACACATTCTACAGCCTAAACGCATGCTTTGCGAAAAGGACCCTAGTTGACGCTCAATCACTTCTACACCTCGACCACGACACTGAGTGCATACAGTCACGTGACCGCCTTTACCCCTGCATGAAGCGCATACTGTTTTTTTGTTGATTCCCAGTTTTACGCTCTGCGTATGGTAGATTTCTTCGATGCTTAGAACCAGTTTATGGCGAATGGGTTTTTGTTTTTTCCTGCTCCGAGACTGTGCAAAAGGTGGTGAGTCAAAGAAATCGTTGAAAAATGGATCTGACGGGAAATGCTGACCGAAAAAATGAGAGAAAAGGTCATTGGCGTTTCCTCGTTTAGTTGAGGTATTCGTTACAGGTGTATTTCCCTCATCATCGTATTCAGCTCTTTTTCTTGGATCCGAGAGCACTTCATATGCTTTGGTGATTTCCTGAAACTTTTCCGTGGACCCCTTATCATGATTGTTCTTGTCTGGATGATACTTGAGGGCACAGCTGCGAAAGGCTTTCTTGATTGTAGCTGCATCCGAATTCTCAGGAATTGATAGCACTTCGTAGAGACGTTTTCCCATTGCGTTTGTGATGTTTTGGTGGGGTGCACGGTTGTTCCATGCATGTTCTGGAAGGGTTTCTTGAGAGACATATCCTTACACCTGGCTTTTAGATTTTTTTTCTCGTGTACGAACCAAAAAGCGTTACCTTGCATGACCCGGCTCTATTGTATGAAGGCTTGAGGACGAGCAAAGAGACGAGGTCAGCCGGGTTGGGGAACAATTGAATTCTTTTCCATTTTTCTTCCCTTTTCTTTTCAATGGTAGAGCGAAATGCTTAGGAAATGAATACTTGTGACAAAAAAAAAAAAGAAAACTGTACTCTTTCGTATGAATTCTGAGAACTATCACAATGCGGTTCTTTCAAATACTGCAAACCTGTCTTTCAACTCTCACGTTGTCAGCTATGAGCACTTTACCCATACGTAGTACACTGTCACTGATTTTGCTAAACGTCATCAACGGTGCATCTTTTGGTAGACCCATGATGAACGATAGTCATAACGAAGACAGAGCTATAAACTGTGTGAGGTAAATTTTTCTCAAAGAGCATTTTGCGCCTGTGATATATCGCCGAAAGCACCGTGGTTTGGTATTGTTGTATGGCGTGATGCAGACAGAGGTATCGATAAAGACTTCGGTAGTCAGACTGATGGGTCAATGGCTGGAAACTTAGACATAGCTCGACTGATCTGAGGCATGGTTCTGCCTAATCAGATTTTGTATAGGGGAAAAGGGGAAAAGGGGAAAAGTCAATGCTTGAGAACTCCTCTCAGATAAAAGATGCCTCTCCTCATTCTTCCTCACTCTCCAAATCCGCTTCTAAATCGCACATTGCTCTGCAGTTTGGACACAAAAACTGTGGATAAGACTTTATAACCAATGGCCTAATGCACTTGTAGTGCCACGAGTGGGAACACGGACTTACAAACACAGCTTGACAGGGCTCCATTCTCAGAAGACAGATTGCGCACTCGGGCACTTCTTCATCTGGCCTCAGTAAGGACAGTGCCTTGAGCCTTTCGCTTGTTTCCTTACTAAACTTTGCGCCCCTTCTAGACCACGACTTGTTGAGCTCAACCCTCATCTTGACACACCGGAATATCTCTTCAGTTCCGCCTCGGAAATCCATTCCAAGTTGCAAAATGTCCCCATCGGTTATGGGGAACCTCTCGCTTTCCGTTCCGGCCTGCGAAAGACGGAGATGATTGAGAAACGTTCCGGAGGACGAGCACAAATCTTTGATAAACCATGACCCGTCTTCTCCAACAGAAAATTCCGCGTGAACGCGACTCACCACTTTGGACTTGAAAACTACAGAGGCCGAAGATCCCTGCGGAGCTTGCAGCGCGGGTTTGGACTTTTCCGTGTACCGCCCCATCGGAATAGCTGACCCGGGCTTTATCTTTCGTATGACGGGGGAAAAGTACAATGCCGGTGACGAGGAGGAGTGGTCAATAAAGGGGGTAAGTCGTAAGGAGAAGGATGCATTTACTTCGTTTTTTCCCACCGTGGATACACTTCTCTGCATTTCAGGCAAACTGGGATCCGATCCCACTTCCATATCACTGCAATCCTCGTTGTTGACTAGCCCGTTTATGTTGGTAACCGTGGTGCTATTACTCATAAGGGCAGAATTTGTTCTGGTGCGATTGGGGCGTGGTAGATTGTGCGAGCTCGAGGACGAACTCGGCCGCAGTATATTGTTGAAAATGTTCATACCGAAGGAGGATGTTCGTCTGCGAAGGGATCCAGGCCCTTGTACGGCTGGAGGAGGTGTGACGACATTGTCCTGATTTCTGGACATGGTGGATCTGTGCTGCATCCGGACATTTTGTGTGTGCTGTAAGGGAAATCTTTGAAGCGAAGCGGAAATGATGGTTTGTAGATATTGACCTTCAGTCAGAGGATGTCTCTGAAGTCACTGCCTCACTGGGATGTTAATCTGCTTTTTTGAGTGATTCTAATGGCTAATGAAAATGACTGATGGATGTTTTTTCGTTTTCTTGGAGAGAACTTCAACCGACAGAGATTCGGCATTCTTGAGGAGAGTACAAGTGTTCAAGGACCTACTTCTTGAGTCGACACTTTTCGCCTAACAGGCCACAATATCACATCCTGAGAAGGTGTATGATATTTCTAGTCGTACTTTGAATTTCGCAACTGTTTCACTTTTTGGCGGACTGGAAGACGCTCGACATGTATATCACATGATTTTTGATGCTGTCTCTCGTTCAGCTCATCTTGTCGGATAGGAAAAGCCAGTCTAGCAAGAATCCGGGGTGATTCTTTGCATAAATGTGAATCATTTGGTTACTGCCTTTCTCGTAAGGGTGATTTTTCAAGCGGCCCTCAATACCACCATAGCTGAGTCTTTGCTCTGGAACACTCATTGTGTATCACTTTCGTTCTAGACGATCCTCAACATGAAAATCACTCCAAGATATTTGCACTTTCAATAGTTCACGCAATCACCTTCAATGAAGTCTCGAAAATTGACTAGAAAAGAATCAGAAAATGGTCACAAAGAAAATTTTGATGAACATTACAGGTATAAATTCCTGATTCACAGCTATAATTACGAACCTCATACAGATCCATCTCTCCATTAATATATACAATCACCCTCTTCTATCAAGCTTGTTGAGTTTCCTCGCCGTCTTTGCGTTCGTCTTTGTCCGTTGCCCTCTAACGGGTAATCCCATAGCGTGTCTCAAACCGGTATAGGTTCCGATCGTACGTTTCATGTGAATATTCTCTTTAACAAGAGATCTCAGTTTCCCCTCAATAGTCATATCAGACAGCTCCTTTGTAATCGACATGACCTGTTGTTCACTGAGTTGGTGCATTCTCATCTGCGGATAGAAGCCTAGTTTGGCACACAGTCGTTCTGCCGACTGAAGACCAACGCCATAAAATTTTGACGAAAGACCGATCTGAATGTTAGATTTTGCAAAGTTTGCCACTCACATTTATCAGAGTTTTACCCTTGAAACCTTTGCCTAATATGTGCACCACCATTTGTGGAATTTTTCAACCAGACACCACTTTGTGAGGCGCACGACCGGGAGTGAGAATACATGGTTTTCAGATTAATTTGGTATCCTATGGACTGAGACCGGCCTTTTATCCTACTAAATGCAACAGTCCCAGCCTCCAATGAAGAATATCTTCAACATTTGATTGTGTGGAAATTATTGGGGATCAATATTATTAAGAAGAACCTTCTCCGTTAAGACCACTTCTATGAAGCTGTCAGTTTTGATTTGTAATCTATCAAATGTTGGCAAATTCAAAGTCAGAGTCGTAAAAAAGGTCCAAAACTCTTTTTATCAGTATTTAGTAGGGGCTCACGCACAAACCGAAACATCCTCAATATTTGTGACTGTCTATCTTTGGCTTGAAAACAATTGATTTTCGGGCACATCTCACGGGTTTCATACGTTCAGCTGACCTACGTAACCTCGAGAGATGACCAGACGATCCATTAAATGGATCTACAAAATGATTATAAATCAAGTTATGCACTTGTCGTGTACAAGTCAGTAACACACACATAGGAGGTTAGAATCTGAAATCAATTCCCCGGAATGGGTTATGGATCAATTAAACTCAGCGTTTAAAGCCATTGGAATAGTGAAATCGGCTGAAAAATGCTGTGTCAATCACGGATCGATCACTTCCTTTACTGGTCTCCAACTCAGTGTCACTGGTTAG
Organism: Citeromyces nyonsensis; assembly: GCA_030580415.1. Classification (NCBI taxonomy): domain Eukaryota; kingdom Fungi; phylum Ascomycota; class Pichiomycetes; order Pichiales; family Pichiaceae; genus Citeromyces; species Citeromyces nyonsensis. The sequence continues at coordinate 29,134 of JAKTTA010000221.1, forward strand.
TGCAACTTGTGAGCTCGCTAAGTAGGAGACTGATATGCAAGTGGAAAATCGGTCTGCAGACATCTTCAGGGAAAAGATTCCAGCTCTTAGGTTTATCCATGAAAATATTGGAATCAAACGAACAAATAAATTCAAATCGTCCTCAGATGAAGACTTGTAACAACTATAACAAAACATGAGTCAGGAGAAGCCACCAGAAGTTGAGGTTCCCTTAAAATCCAACATTTCAGGGATTTTGAATCATTAAAACTGAGCCAGCCGCAGTCAAGTAAAACAAACACCACAAAAAGTCACCAAAAACTCAGCATTCATAAAAACCACTCTTCGAGCCCCCTAGATACATTCTATTCCCTTAAGTCACTGCAATATATGCAACATGTCTAATTTACGGTGTATCATGCGCGTCAAGTGAGTGCAATTTGAAACAAAAAAAAAAAAAACCTACATGGATCTCGTTAGCTTTCAGGGATCGTCAAAAGTGGACCAGATCAAGGGAGCATTCTCGAGCTGGCTGGGGCTGGACTCTCAGAATGCTGAAACACCAATTATGTCGGAGGAGATTATCCAAATAGAAGAAAAAGATGATCTGCCGATGGATGATACATTTTCTGGCAAAAGTGTTCCAACAAAGAGGAAACGCCCTTATGATGGCGAAATCGTGCCACGTAAAAAGCCCTCTCACATACAAACCAGAAAATCGCTGCTCAACATCGATCCAATTGAACGGTCAACTTTGGTGAAGCTCAAGGAAAGAATGGAAATGGATCGCTACTTCAACTCCAGAATACGCTACTTGAGCTACTTCAACCGTCACACGCATCATTCCAAGAAAGTTGCGAAAACAGGTAATTATGCCGATGCTTCAATACAAACAGCGGGAATCCCGCAACTGTCAATCACAAAAAAGAAGGTTGCCTTGTCTGACGATCGTAAAAATACGCTTGGCATATTTAGCGGAGAGTTTGAGTATGATGCTACTGATTTTGTTGACCACGAAAAGAGTTCTGTCAGTGCTGGCTACAAACCTGCTGTTTCTGGTTTGCAGTTTAAGAGTACGGAAGATGGGCTTAAAACAGATGCTCGTGCTGAAGACTTTATTTTCAAGGGAAAACCCTCAATTGCTCGGGAGCAAGTTGTAGAACCCATGAAGAAACCGGAGGTGCATATTGCCCCTAGTGCTGGATTCCAATTTAACAACACAACCGATGGGAAAGCCGACAAGTCTCCTTCAAAGCCGGCACTTTCTTTGAATGAGGATAAACCGGCATTCTCGTTCAGCGGAAAGAACGAGAAGCCATCATTCTCTTTCGAAAAGAAAAATGACATTCCGAAGGAGCCGAAGGAGGCTAACGGGAACTTTGACAATGTTGAGTCGGTAAAACCTCTCGGTGCGGCTGAATCGAAACCCGGATTCACTTTTGGAAATAAGAATGAGGGGCAAAATGGAAATGTTGCTAAACCAAGCGGGTTTTCCTTTGGAGGAAATGCTGACAGCAACGCTGAGAAGCCCAAAAGTTCTGCATTCTCTTTTGGTGGAGGTGAAAAGGCTGAGAAGCCTGCTGGGTTGTCCTTTGGAGAAAAAAGTGTGTCTGAAAAGCCCAGCTTTGCGTTTGGCGAATCAAACAAACCTGCATTTTCTTTCGGCGATTCTAAAACGCCAAAGGACGTTGTCACTGCCACTGAACAACCAGAAAAACCAAAGTTTTCCTTCGGGAAAACAACAGAAAAACCGAGCAACGAAAAACCTGCATTCTCGTTTGGATCTGCAGACTCAAAGGAAAAGAAGGAACCACCTGCATTTTCATTTGGATCTACCGGACAAGAAGAGAATGGAGATAAACCTGCATTTTCATTCGGTTCCGCCGGTCAAAAACAGAGCGAGGATAAACCCGCATTCTCCTTTGGCTCTTCGAAACCAAAGGAAAACAACGATACAAAACCCGCCTTTTCCTTTGGATCCACGCAACCAAACGACAACAAGAATTCTACAGAGACAAAAGAGAACAAACCGTTTTCCTTTGGCTCAGCAAACGGAAAACCGGCTTTCTCTGCCGGGTCTTCTCAACCTCCTTCGGGGAAACCGGAAGAGAAGGATGCATCCAAATCATTCACGTTTGGCAAAGAAAAGCCTTTTGGAGATGAGAAGGCTTCTGAGGGAGTGAAACCCTTTGGAGAGGGAAAACGCCCTTTTGAAGTGTCTGGAAAACAACCTTCAGACAAGACGGAAAAACCACCTTCAGTACCTGCATTTACCTTTGGAACAAAGGAGTCCACTCCATTTGCGCAACCTTTGGAGAAGGCCACATCAGAGCCTTTTGCATTCAACCCATCTTCGGCACCATTGAATCAGCCTGCCAAATCGGAGGAGCCATCAACAAAGAGGCCAGCATTTTCGTTCAACGGAGCTGGCAGCAATACAAATCCCGCATTTTCCTTTGGTGCATCGCAGCCAGTAACTCCCTTTGGAGCGCCTCAACCGAGTCAAGCTTCAAGTGACTTCAGCATGACCCACAAACAGTCCCAGTCGTTTGCCTTTGGTCAACAGAATAATACTCCAGCTTCAAATGCCGGATTCTCCTTTAATCCATCGAGATCGGCTTCTCCAAATTTCAACTTTGCAGGAAACCAGCAACTGGACCCTTCGTCTGTATTTGGAGGAGCTGCTGCTGCTCCTTCTCCGCTGGGTCAACAACCTCAGCAAGCTTTCGGTGCTGCTCCTGTCACTGCTCCCGTGCTAGCTCCCCGGCGGAGGCTTGCGCAAATGAGGCCTCGTCGCAGGTGAGTGTATAGTGTTTCATACTGAATATGAATATTGGTATTGGGTTTTGTAGACTGTTTGAAGGGTTAAAGGGAAAGGCTGAAAAGGGGGAACGATGCACATCAATGGCTTGTTACCGGTGTGATCTGAAACCTATGAGAAGGTTTGTTTCAAAAGCTTTATGATCAAGGACAGAGACTGTTCTTGTTCAGGTAAATGGGAAACGGTGGATTTTAGATGGAGTGACTATCCCTGATAGTTTTAATCTGTAGACTGTCTCGTCGTGATCCTAAGCCTTAAAAAGCCTTGAATCCTCAGAACATGAATGAGCATGTAAAGACATGAAGCGGTGTAAAGAGTCATCGATGAGGACATAGGCTGACACCAAAAAAGGCTTTCTAATATCCGCAGGACCAATTTCCTAGGCTCTCTTTGACTGGAAACATAACCGAAGTACAGGGAGCACTTTACGAGGTTGGGAGGTTGGTGCCTCGAGTTAGACAATTGTTTGGCCAATCCTGGTAAATGTGCCACTCTTTTTCATCGAAGGATTCTTCTTAAAACCTAGATACTGTGAGCAAAATCCTTCCACAGCCTTGAAATTGAAAGCACCACCCTTGAATATAAGAGAGATTTTTCTTTACCAATCAACCGCGTCTGCGAGTAGTATACAACGGTTCGGCTTTCCTGAATTCACAACCAGCCCACAGAACCAAGGCAGAGAGAGTTTCTGTCGGGCAATGTGAGGTTTGATTTCCATGATAGCTGATCTCTCGGATCTGTCTCGTAGGTTATATGTATGTCAGCACCAATCTCTATTCACGGAGACAGATGAGTGGCGGATGAACGGAATCGGTTGGTATATAAGGGAGCAAACTCTCTAGTTTAAGGAGGGTCATACAACATAGACACAGACAAGCGGAAATGGAAGAAGGTTGAGGTCACTGAAAGCTGGAGCTGGATAGTTAGCCATTTACTGATTTGGCAAAACATATCATGGCTGCCCGGAATTTTACCACATGGTAGCATCGCTAGGTCAAATTGCTTTGAAAACGAAGAGAATACCTTATAAATCAGTTTGGAAAAGGGTGTCAATCTGAACCCCAGCTCATTATGTGCGCTTTGAGCATTACACCACCAAACAAGTTTTCCAATGGAATATCTGCCTTCTCAAGTTTTTCTATAGAAGTTATAGTTTTGACAGATATTGGTTGACTCCTAATGCTCTATAATGACTACGACCCTTAACGGCATATTCCTGCAATCCTTGGATTATGTTGATATCTCCATTCATGGCCGCTGTAGCCAGATTGTGAATCTCGTTGAAAATGCACTCATCTTTCCCTTTCTCTCTCAGGCCGTTAAACGACAGAATATAACCATCAGAGTACTCGAACTGACATGCTTGAAAGCCGCATGCAGATACCGAAAGGAGGGTAAATCCAACCCTGAGTCACGATGTCAGCGCTGTTCTGGAAAACCAATGCTCTGAAACAGCCGAAAGGTAAACTGCAGAATTCCAGACATCTTTGCATTGAATTGACATGGCTTATTGCGACGAAGCGTAAGCTGAGAAGCTATAATTTATTCCGCAGCAAAAAGCATATGTAAGGATGCGTTTGTCACGCAACGCAGATTGTGTCACGCATCCAAACACCTTGGTGCCTTCAATAGTTTCAACAACTCAATCTCACAACATTTCTCTTTGTTACTTCATTCTTTGTCATCATCCTATGATCTACACCATGTTATTCCATCAAGTAATCATTTATAGTTTCTCGAATGCTGCATGCTCCACTCGATAATGTACTTATCTGTGTAACCTCTACTTCGCGTAATGGTGAACTTTTTCCAGAACGCGAAATCATTCACCTCAACTGTCGACACTAAACTTGGTAACTACTTTCCCCTGTTCCTTTTCATTTCTTATATATATATATATAT
>JAKTTA010000221.1:34633-44945 GCA_030580415.1 Citeromyces nyonsensis
CAATCTCACAACATTTCTCTTTGTTACTTCATTCTTTGTCATCATCCTATGATCTACACCATGTTATTCCATCAAGTAATCATTTATAGTTTCTCGAATGCTGCATGCTCCACTCGATAATGTACTTATCTGTGTAACCTCTACTTCGCGTAATGGTGAACTTTTTCCAGAACGCGAAATCATTCACCTCAACTGTCGACACTAAACTTGGTAACTACTTTCCCCTGTTCCTTTTCATTTCTTATATATATATATATATATATATTTCTCAAGGCATCTTATGCTCGTTCCACCTCCTTCAAGTACTGCTCCTACAGCCAACCCTTCTACTTCTGCTGTTAGTGATCGGAGACGTGAACTCGCTCGCGAGAGAATGACAAGACTGCGTGAGACACATAAATTGTCTACGTCTCATAATCAGGCAAGTGCTGCTTCTCACAATCCTGCCCTGCAAACCAATCACACCCTCTTCCCTCACGAAGACGTCTTTAGTCCCTCCATTGACTCATTCTCTTTATCATTCTCCCAATTATTCTCTTCTTTTTCGTCTTCCACCTCCAACTCTTCCTCCTCGCAAACCTCTTCTTCTCCTGATCAGTACTTCTCTGCTCATCAATTGTTAGCTCTGGAGCCATTCCTTTTAAAGTCTTGGGAAGACACTTTGCCCTTCCAACGGTGCAACGCTTGAACTTCACCTCGACTATGGTTGTTTTCAAATCTGGACCCTGTAAGAGGTGCAGCTATGAAAAAGGAGGGAACAAATTCAGCCGTGACAACAATGCAGATCCTGGCAAATTGACAGATGAGTTGAGAGTTCGATAAAGAATCTATATTCACAGAGGAGTGCGATCATTGAAGCGTAGTGATGAATTCTCTTTCTTTTTCTTCGATGACATTGATTTGTGTATCTTTGAGGAGTGTGATCATTGAAGCGTCCCGGAAATGATCGCACGACTCGACGGATTCCTGTTTTTTTCAAATGACATTAGTCTGTGGTCGAGGAGTGAGATCATTAAAGCGAAAGAGGCTTCGTTCGCCTATTTGGAAATAGAACTTGGAAGTTGAATGGATAAAGGCTTTAGTGTTGATTGGGTTTCGTGACTACGGATTCCTGTATTGGATTTAGCCATACTCGGGAGAGAAGTATTATTGGTTGATGCTATGCCCATACCCTTCGTCGCAACCGGACATCACCGTGTCAGCCATATTTTACATTCAAAAACCAGAGACATTCCTCTCAAATGGTGTATGGATCGAGGATGAGGTTGAATTAAGCTACTCTTCCAAGACAACTTGCTGCGGGCGAGAAATTCTCTTCATACTAAATCAAAATGGCTCTTCACATTTCAGCGCATATAGTCCAAGCATCAGCCTAATGCGCAAGACAGTAGATCTCGTAATTGCCTAAGTGGAAGATACATACTCCCACGAATAGAATTAACCTCATAGGTTGCAATAAAGATCTTGAGACAAATAAGCCCTTGGCTTATTTTTGTTATACGGAGAGTGCGGTTGGCCTTTGATTGATTTCAAGGCTTCGGTAACTTTGTCAGAGTTCTGCTCATTGTGGTGCAGTTTATGGAAAAGTCTCTCCTCTAGAAATCTCAAGCAACTCATAGTTGGAACTGTTTTCAGTTGTCTTTGACCTCAAATAGTGTAGGTGAACTGATTGGCAAATATTGGATCTCTTGTTGCTAGGATTGACCCGTCTATCTATTCCTAAGCCGACGCTCTTAATTGATAGTATGACTATGTTGATTGAAACACACTGAGCTAGAAGACGTCAATTGGTGGTTCAGATATTGAAAGTGGATTATTGTCAGAGAATGGCATTCCAAAAAATGAGAGGATGCTCACACAAAACATTTCCGCGAACGACATTTCAACAACTGCCTCTCGAAAGAAAGCTGCAGGAGTTGGCATTTATATCAGTCGCCTCAATAAATCAACTGTAATTTTTCCGTCAACAACAGAATGTTCTTCCAAAACGGGCGATGGCCGATTGTCTTAATTGAAATGACTTTCTACCTGTTTTCTTCAGTCATCAAAGAAGCGGGACATTGGAAAACTGATCGACAACAATGTCTCTTTCTCCCTGTGTAGCTATAACTTTTCGAGATCAAAGCGTTGCCGGTGTTGGCTGTCAAAAAAATCAGTGTCAAGTTATCTGCTCATTGTTCTGTTTGTATATTCAACAAGAACTTCATTCAAAGGCATTTTCAATCAAAGATGGTGATCCAACAGCTGCACCATACTTCAAGTAGATGAAGCGACATAAAGTAGCCTTACCTAGGTCTCCAGATATCCTTACATGGTTCGGGAACCATTGTTTTGACTCCCGACTCTTGTTTCAAACCACAGATGCGTGAGGATCTCATTACACGAATCGTGGAGAAGATGGACGAGATGAATGAATTGAAAAGTCTCACGCTTTCCGAAGACATCAAGTTTGTTTATCAGTCTGCCCAAATGATCCTCTGGAAATTCAGCTTAAAATTATTCTAGCCAACAAGACTAAGCCTTAAGGATTATCAAAGTCTCAATGTTTCGTCTCCAAACCTGTTTCAGAAAAGCAAATGACTCCTCACCCATGTCTGTCTTGTTGATTGCTTGCGATAGCATTTCTTTGCAATACCCCAGTAGAAACTTTACATCAACAAATGCTAGCTCCAACAACAATAGGGCCTCGACATTCCAAGGACGATTTGCAAAGGAAGGGCAGTTTCCTCGGAAACAAATCCTCAAACAGAAAACTCCTCTTTAGTTTGAACAAGTCAGGGGACGGCAAGTATGTTCCATCCGCTAATCTTGCAACTAGCACTTCATCGTCAACAACGTCAGGTGCTTGAATTTGATCAAACCTCAGTACCCTTGTCCAGGATAGTACAGCCTTAAAATTAAACCCTTCAGCGCTATCAAAGTGCTTGTTTTTCGACAAGTCCCGTCACCTCGCAGCTCCAAACTGAAAGCTCTCAAGGTCTGACCATCTGCTCGCTTCGCTTCCGTACCATGTGATGTGGATCAGTACCACTCAAACTCAATTTTCCGCCTCATTCCAGCGCCCGCTTTGCCTATGGCTCTCTCCCTCCATCCTTCACCAGCTCAACCAAGCTGTTCTCACCGGTATTGACACCATAATGTGCAACCAAAGAAAGCGAGCCATTGACGTATGCATCCACGATCCTCGCCCTCTGTTTCTCGCCCAGCCTCGACAATGGAAACTCTCCCTTTTTCACAAACCCCACCGTATCCACGGGCAGTTGATGCTTTGTGAGAAGGGTGTTCACAATGACAGGCACGAGCGAGGCCAGGTTTGAAGATCTCTTTGGCTCAACTACAACCACGGTAAAGTCACCGCACTTGAAGATGCAGCAGCCGTTTTTATACACATCCGACAGCTTCTCCACGCTGGATTCCAGATCGATGGGGAAATGGTGCAGCCCGAGAACCTCAATGGTTTCGGAGATCTTGCCCAAAACGAAAAGCGGCTGCATGTCCACATAACCCCCATCGCGAGAAACGGATTTGGAAACGGTGTGGAGGAACCCAAGATCGCCAGTTCTCAGGTAGGACATGTCTGGGTTGCCCCCCTTTATCTTTGCGTTGAACTGTGATTCTATAAATGGGTCCAGTGGACCTTTAGGGCCGTTTGTAAAAGAGTAAGCATTGCCCTCCGAACACACCCAGATCTCGCCAAACTCGCCAATCTTGCATAGCTGCTCTGTCTGCGGGTTGACTATGGCAATCTGCGTGCAAACGGGAACCATCCCGGAGTCCTGTACGTGGATGGCTGCCGGATTGGACTTGGGGTTGACGAGAGAAACATAGCCCTGTCTGAGAGCCACTGGGTCCAGCCACAGGTCTATCGGATCGAACGAGAGGTAGGAGCGGGATGTGATAAAGGGGTTGAAATCGTGCGAGTAGACAAAGCTCAGGGAGGAGGAGGACAGTTCAGTGGGGGAAAAGTGGATTTTCACGCTTTGCACAAGCTCCACGTCTGGTCTATCCTTTGCTGAGATCATTATGTTTTTCAGTTCCAGCAGCTCAAAGTTCTTTGGCTTGAATTTACCCATCGCGTGCTTTAGCATCTGCCTTGTCACGTAGGTATCCTTGACTTTGTTTCGCGAGAGCGCTATGAAAAAGTTAAGCGGGTACTGCGCAAACTCTAGAGGGGTATACAGGTAGGTGGCACAGCCTATGAAAGGGCCGAGAAGACACGACTGCAGAAACCCGAGCCCGGAAACATGGCGGACGCATCCGATAAGCGGGTTTGTCGACGTCATCTGACACGTTTCCTTAACGATCTTGCACATTCCCATCACAATCTTGTGCGTGAGCCGTGTTCCTATTCTGTAGTGGTCAGAGGTCCACTGGATCCAGATGAGACACGTGGTGGACTCGTTTCTGAAGTTGGTGGCGGCTTGGAAGTTGGCCACCTTGGAGTTAAGCGCGCCGGCGCTCAAGGACGACTTTGTGTGTTTCGCAGAGTTGCGTATCTTGGGCACAACAAAGTATTTGTCAACGGACTTGATGGCATTTGAAAACGGCTTAGACTTTAAAGTGGACTCCACCTCCGAGTTGACGAAAATGCTCTTCACGTCAAAGTCCTTGATGACGCCAACAAACGAAGCTGCATCCTCGGCGAGACGCGACTGGTCTACAGGTGCCAGCGAAATAACCACGATGCCCGTGATAAAACACGCGTACAGGGATACGATAAACTCCTCCGAGAGCGTGTACATGAGGATGGCGTGGGCGCCAGGCTTCAGCAGCGACTTCTCCATGATGTACTGGCACATGGCGCTGACACGCTGGTGCAGTTTTTTCCACGTCAAAGGCTTTGTCTCCTTGTTGCTCCTGTCCAGAACGGCAAACGCCAGTTCGTCCGGCTGGTTCCCCGTGCGCCACTTGAAGATGTCGACGATGGTCTTAAAGTCTGTGAGTGGAGCGCGAGTCCTGTCGTCCACCGCCACTTCTCTGTAGTCTAGTCCCGAGTACTGAGACTCTGCGTAGCTGAGCGAAGAGCCACGTGCTTTGGAGCTGTACTCGGACCAGATTCCGCCCTCGATGTCCTTCCCACGGGCAATGTTTCCCAGCGAGCTCAGCATGTTGAACTTGACGTACTTGCACGGCAGCGAGCCCTCGTTGAACCGCCGCTTACAGAGCATATTGGCGATCTCGGACCGTCCCGAACGCACCGTTCTCGGAAGCGACTCCGGTGGAGCCAGCGCTACACAGTAGACCCTCACCCCGTGGAACCGTTCCAGCGTGGCGATGGCCTTGGACGCAATCTCGTCCAGCATCCCGTGGTCCAGCTGCAAGGAGCTGGCTCCCTGCGTGAGAAGCGCCGGTTTCGCAGCTGGTGTCTCAATGACAACGACAGGTAGGTACTCTCTGTTGATGAAAACGTCAAAGAAAGAGCACTCGGAAACCATTGGGATGGACCGTGCAAGCGTCCTGACAAGATGGCTGGCGTAGTGGTAGGTGTACTCGGTCAGTGGGACATTTTCCTGCCGGCTTCTTTGTCGCAGTCTGTCCTCGTACAGCCCCAGCACGTATATTTTTCCGTTGTAGGTAAAGCCGAGCAGCCCTGTTCTGAGAAACTCCAAGTCGAGAATCCCCTGGTAGTCACGACACCGCGCGTGGAAAATCGTGTCTGTTTCCTTGATGAGCCCCCAGAACCCTCCAGAGATACACGGGCTGTCGATCCAGATTTCGCCCACCTCCATCGAGCGGCTCAGCATGTTGGTTTCCGGGTTCACCACGGCCAGCGTGGCGTCCGGCAGCGGGAAACCGAACGCGCCCACCAGGATGAACTTTGACGAGTCGCGGTCGATGTCCGATGGGTTCCGAGGAGGCCTGTCGCTCACCACTTTGACGGAATTGGTGTTAAGCGAGTCCCGCTCGATGAGAACCTGTGACAGATCGGAGCTCGTTTCAGCCTGCACTTCTTCGTCCATGTTGAGCGGCTTGTGGAAAGTGCACCCGAGCTTCATCTCGTTCCCCAGCCAGTCGCGCATCGAGATAACCATCCCGCCGTACTCACTCAGACACAGCATCGGACTTACAACCTCGCGCGAGTTCTTGCACCCAAGCGGTCGGAACCACCGGTCCGTCAACAGCTCGTGGAACTCACAGTCCACCGTCAGCGCGTTGATCAGACACCACTGCACGCACGACAGGTCCACCGCCACCTTCTTGTTGAAGGTTCTGGTCAGCTGCGGGAAAGACTGGTAGTTGAACGTCACCTGCTTCAGTCCCAAGTAGTCCGCCACCAGAACAGACACTTTGTACTTTGTGATCACGTTGGCGTACAGCCCAGGAACCTCCATGCTGGACGGCGCCACCCACACAAGCGGGTTGCCCGAGTACACCGTGAAGAGCGGGCCCAGGATGAGTCCCATCGATTCGCGCGCATCCAAAGTGGACAGAATCACGTGCTTTGAACGGGTAAAGGCCATTTCTGACCTCCTCAAGGGTTCAGAATTTGGCCTACTTGACAGAATCGACGTCATGCAACTCATCTGGTGCATGATCGTTCGATGCGATAAAACAACCCCGCGGATCTCTCCCGTGGGGCTCTTGCTGTACTCTATATACGCTAGATCAGGCACTTTCAAAGCAGGCGGGTCCGCATGTCGTGACGGAGGCTGGTACATCCCCATGTCACTCGTCTTCCAGATCTCCACCCCCTTGGGCCACGCAATCTTCAGTCGCTCGTGCTGCTTGGAGACAAACTCGGATATCAGACACAGGTGTGACTGCGTCTCGTTGAGGATCTTGATAAACTCCTTGACTGGCAAATTTGACGAGACAGGAACAGCAACCACTCCGGCAAGAAAACACCCGCACATGGCGACGGTAAAGTCGATTATCTCGCTGTTATGGTACACTATACAAACCCTGTCTCCCCGGTAAAGTCTAGACTTGTCGCGGATCTGCTGAGCAACTTTTTCCGACTTGAGATAAAGCTTTTCCCACGTGATTGAACTATTTTCCCTTCCCCTTGGATCGATCGTAATGATGGCCGTTTCCTTCTGATACGTGGACCCACGCATCCGCAGAATCGATGGTAGGTTATCCAGCTTCTCGAAAGAAGAGTTCTCTGCCAGCTCTCTTGGATCTAGCGGCTTTTGCAGTTCTACGCGCACTTTACTCTTATCATAGAGATCAGCCATCGGATCGACAACCACTCCGTGATTCGAGTACAAGCTATAGTGTTGTTCTGACGAGGCCTCCACAGATCCGCTGACGATGTCTGTTTGAATCGTCTCTTGGTTCAGATCAACCATGGAGGATGGTGAAGTTGGAGCTTCCGACACTACTCGCGAAGATTGTCGCGTGTGGCCCGTGATTCCCGTCAAAACCGTCTCTCGATTTTTGATGTAGCCCTTTTCCGTCAGGTATCCCTCATGGAAGTCGGCAATCAGTTGTGAGAGCTTTTCAGCCGTGGCTGAAGAGACAAACGGAGGGATTGAAAAATCCATGGGTGGTGTAGGGGTGAGGGAAGCTTTCGACAGCGAAGAGCATCTACCGGCTGGCACGGCTGACACGGCTGAGCCGCTTGCGGCGAAGCTGTAATGGGTTTTAATTCTATTGTATTGCAATGCTTTTAACTGCCACGAAGCGTTAGCAAGGAGCTATACAGTTAAGACGTTCATGCAAACTGACGCATTTCTTTTGTCACACGATCACAACCTTGTAGGCTTGAGGACTGAAGAACTTAGGAGAAATATAACGCCTGCGACTTTGATTGCGGACCTCTTTTGTTCCTTAATCTGAGCATCAATAACGCATCATGAAAGTGTTTCTTTAACCCGATCATGAGCCTTTCGACGATTTCTTGAAACCTCTTAACGGGCAGTTCAGTTTAAAAGTATGACCGGAACGGTCAAAAGGATACTCCTGTGTCTTTCAACCTGTCAAAGCCTTCTGAAAGATAAAAAATAAGAGGCCATCTCTCTCACGTGCTTGTTGTTTCGTGAGTTTTGTAATGGTTTCGGAGGTTTTTTTGGCCTTTTGACTATGCATTATCAAGTAACCAGTACCTTAATATTTCCAAGAGAAATTCAAGGCTCTTCTCATTGTTTGAACTCGCATCATCTGACTGAGACTGAGCGCAGGATTGATGGATACTGGACCGACAATGAAATAGTTCATGATGATCAAACTTTTTGTCACTCAACACAACAAAAGGGTTTCTCAGCTTGGTAAAAATCTCGAGGGAAAGAGATCGAGCTGTTTTAATGCTGTTGTGAGAATGTTTTGCAGTAACCGCTTGGTTTTGTCAACGAAAAGGAGTTTCTTTGTCTAAAACGGTGGCTCGCAGGTGAAGATTTAATGTCCTGGTTACAACACTTTCATCCAGGGGCACATTACTCGGTTTCGATCAATCGAGCAGTTGAGGTGTTAAATGCGTAGATGTTTTTAACTGCCTCTCTTGCATTGAGATATACGGCTTAGATATGTGAGACGCTGATTTACCTAAGCAATACTGGAGAGAATTAGGGGGGCTCCATGGCTACTGAGTACATTGATCTCCCTTTATTCTCACTTTTCTATTGAGTCCTCAGAAAACTCCTCTATAGCGGGGGAACTAATGTACTCTGATCTCCTGAAAATAGCCTTATCAATCACTGATGCTGTGAGCTGGAGGGATCATTTTTAGACACTTTTTTTTCGCGTGTGGTACGATAAACAAGTCCAGCTGCAGATAACCTCATCGGGAATCGAACCCCCGCAAGCAATCATTGATGCGTCCCGATACCATTGAAGGTCAGGTTAACGAGTCTCGAGAGATTGGAGCCGAGGAGAGAAGACCCTTACTGTCCCCGGATGATCCTGGAGTCTCTCCATTGAATGTGTTGAATGTGCGAATCGCTAAACGTCTCCTGGCAGCGTCATGGCTAATATCAGTAGTGTGGTTTATAATGTTGCTGATGTCAGATTTCGTATCCATTCCCGGGTTCAATAATCGCGGAAAGGGCTTCATCGAATATGCTCTCATCTTGTTGAATATTCTTTCACTTTCTGTCTCTTTGATATTCTTCACAGTTCCGTCCCAATTGGAAAGAAAGGTAGGGTATGCGTGTGCCGGGCTGATCGGTTTAGATTTATTTCTTGTTCTGGTAATTCCACGTCTTCGTAGTTTGTTTATAGGTTTTGGGTTTGTCACATTGTTGTGGACACTTTTTGTGATGCTTTTTGGGTCCCTTTCTGATTTTTTGGTGGAAAGAGCCAAAATTCACGAAGAGATAAGATTAACAGGACGTCCAGAAAATCGCAGAACAGGATTCGAGTATTTTGCCATTATCGTGAGAACAACGGGGAAAGCGTGTGTTTTATTTCTCATCTTTCTGATGAGTCTCAACTTTTACTTTCATGCTTTTGACGCAAGAATCAAACCGTGGGGCGAGCTGGTTACCGTACGGGAGAATTATCGCCTTCACCTGGCGTGTTATGGAGATGTTCACAACGCAACCGATAAGGATCCCGTTATATTGGTTGAAAGTGGGCAGTACACTTCAAGCGAAGATTTCTCCTCTTGGATCGAGGAACTCTATCACTTGGGCAGAATCTCCAAAATGTGTATATACGATCGTCCAGGGTTTGGTTTCAGTGACTCTGTTCCTTCTCCGAGCTCCATAGGAACAAACGTAGATCTGTTGTATGATGCTTTAGCAAAGAAGGACATTTCTGGCCCGTTTCTCCTTGTTGGCTTTGATATCGGAGGCCTCTATTCCCGTGTGTTTGCCTCCAAGCATTTGTCACAGACACACTCACTGCTCTTGGTGGATGCGTGGTCTGAAAACCTTCTCAAGATAAACCCTTTTGAAGGTGGAAAGGACGGCAACAAGAAGCGTTGGGAGAATCTGTGGAGCGTAATAGGAATAAGGCAAATGAACAGGCGACTCGGGCTGAGATTGTGGTTTCGCGGAATCCTCTCACCCTTTAGGCAAACGTTTTTGAAGAACTGGATTCTTCATAAGCACGGCTCTAACGATAGGCTCATCGGAGATGAGATGCGGTATCAACCTCGCTTTATAAGAGCAAAGTTGCAAGAACTCACCAGTGCAAATCTATTTTCCTACGGTGAGGTTGTGGACTCGAATGTGGGTCTCCAACAGTTGCCAATTTCAGTTGTGAGCTCCAATTTCATGATCAAAAGATCTGCCAATTGGGGAAAATGGCAAAGAGATATCACCAAGATTAGCAGTAATACCGCAGAATGGGTAGTCAGTGATGGCGGGCACGATCTGTGGAATACTCCAAAGTCAAAGACTGATTTACAGAATGTATTACTGAGAATGCT
>JAKTTA010000222.1:0-13130 GCA_030580415.1 Citeromyces nyonsensis
ATAAAGGCTTTAGTGTTGATTGGGTTTCGTGATTACGGATTCCTGTATTGGCTTTAGCCATACTCGGGAAAGAAGTATTATTGGTTGATGCTATGTCCATACCCTTCGTCGCAACCGGACATCACCGTGTCAGCCATATTTATAGAATATAAAACCATATATATCTTTATGTGACTACATTGAAAGAGCTGCATAATTTCATGCACCATTTTATGGTAGGTTTTTTGACAGAGACGAATCTACTGATCAAAACACGACATCCATAGATTCCAGTGATATGATCTGTTTGTCATATAGTTCTCAAAGCCACGAAAGGAATGGCGATCTAGAGAAGTTCCTTTCTCAGCCGATAGACGTGACCTTCAAAAATCCTACGGAATGGCGGAGTGCTAACGGCTACGAATTTCCGGCTTTACACAAACTTGCCAAGGAGTTGGTCGGAGTTCCATGTAGTAGTAGTTGTATCCAAGAAAAGATACCTACTTTCAGACGAGTCCATAAAGCAAACCTTGATTTGTTGAGACTACCTAAGATGTAAAGGAAAAGGACTAAAATATATTGAATAAACACTTGATTTTTATTGAAATGGAATTAACTAGTTTTTAAGAACCCAAGAATACCTGTGTGGTGCACGTGGTTCCTGCATGATGCATGCATAAATTTTTGGGGATAACGATCTAAGCGATCTATGCGATCTAGATCGCATAGATCATAAATTTAGAGCTGCGATCTAAGATCATTTGATCTAAATCAAAAATTTCACAGAGCGATCTATGATCTAACGATCTAGATCGTTTTTTGGAGGTCGCGATCTAGATCGCGATCTTGGTGAATACTAGACACTTGGGTAGCTAGATAGTCGAACGGGCTGAGTGAAGTCATGTTAGCTATCCTGTTCTCGAGTGGTGGGCTTCTTTTCATTTGAGGGTGTGCCTACTTGTTGCTTTAAGTCCCACTGAGCCTACTAGCTCATTCTCACAAATTATTGATCGACCCAACCAAGCTTTTATGCCGTGAAATAACAACTAATGAGCTTGTGGTTAGGATCACAGCGATCATAAGGTTCCTGCGGTATAACAACGGAAATCTTCAAGTGATTTCTCAGCTAGTGCATCACTATCTGGTTGATGTACAGCAAGATGGCTAACTTCCGCTGAGAAAATTCTGTGGCATTCAGAAGCAAAATCGGAAAACTCGGAAAGAGAAAGAAAAATAACGGCTCATCCGAAAAGCGCATGACGCTGTATTCCATCTCACCTGCGTGGATCAAAACTTGGCATGTTTAGATGTTCCATGACTCTCCCTGAGAGGTTACAACCAGCAAAGAAAACTCCCTACACGGTCCCACACGGTCCTACACCGCCCTATACGGCCTTCTTCTATTGCATACTTCGCAAATACTAACTACGATCAAACAAACCATCGTCAATCTCGTCATACTCTTCATCGTCGAAAACATCTTCGCCACTGATATCGGAAAAGTCTGACGACTCTTCAGAAACATCGAAATCATCCTCCACAACCGACTCTTCCAAGATTCCCTCAAGGGAGAAATCCAAAAGTGTCTCCCCCTTTGCCTGTGTGCCCTTTGACACGGTGTGGCTGTTTTCCACGTGACAACTCACAAGTCTAGACTTACTCTCCAGCACTACGCCCTTTCCTATGATGCAGTTCTCCATATGCACGTCATCCTGGATCACAATGTCATCCAGCAGTAAGCACCCGGTCAAGCGGCACTTTTTCCCAACCTTGCAATTCTCTCCAATCACCGTGTGCTTGACAGAAGTGCGTTCGTCCACTGTGGATCCCAAACCGACAAGTGAATCGGCTCCAATGGTGGCTGCGCCCTTTTCCTTCGGCTGCACTGGCTGGGAGGATGTATTTTTCGCCTTGAGCTTCATCAGCCAACGGTGCACTTCCATGTACACAGAGAGGTTATTTGCGCGGGCGAAAACACACTCGTCCGGGAGAATGAACAGACCTACAGTTTCTCGTTGAGACGAGTGTCTCCAGGATCTTCTAGCGAGATCTCTCATAATCTTCTTTGAACAGACATGCGGTCCAGAAGAAAGTTCCTCGTCGGCGATATCCAGAACCCTTTTATCGCAAAAATATATAAATGCATCTAAAAGGGAAGTGGAAACGTTGGAGAAGGGGAACCGCCAGCACATCTGTGTTCTTATCTGGATGGCCTTGGCGAGTTCTACGGCATTCTTAGAGTATACGTCCAGAAGCTGAAGGTGGCCTCCTTCGGTTTGTGAGTATATAGTGTAGTCAGTTTTGACCTGCTTTTTATCGACATTCTCGAAGGATGACCGATACGACACCGCCATACCCAGTTCTGAATCTTGCTTATTACGATAAGCTTCAATTAGAACCTGTGGCGGGAGGTCAGTGATGAAATCACAGGGAAGTAGTACGAAATTACTAGTTAGTCGTTCTTTTATATGGGAAATAACGTCTCCTGTGGCTTCGCAATCAACAGCAAGACACGTGATTGACGAAGAAGCGGCAATTTCTGGGTTTCTCTTTTCTTGGTAGGACTTCATCATTTGGGAGATGTCTTCGAAAGATGCAGAATCTGTCACAATGATTAGTTCCTTAAAAGGTGCTTTATCGCACCACTCCACAACGTGCTGCAGCATCGGTTTGTTTACCACGGGGAGAAGGGCTTTGGGAAGCCCACTGGATCTCGTTTTGGAAAACGGTGTGAGTTGTTTTCCTCGACCACAGAAAATTACAGCTTGGAACTCCATGAAATTTTCAGTTCGAGTCCCGGGGAGGCTATTTAAACATCTTTTGACATCTTTGAAGCGAAGCGGAAAAGATGTTTCGAATGAATTATTTTTGCTCTCTGATCAGTTACCGTTCAAGATTATAAAGATATTGAGGGAAAGCGGGTTCAGGTGGAGAAATGTAAAAGTAGTTGGTCTGGTCAATTGAAGACCAAGAACTTCTATCTCTGGTGGAACCTTTAGACTCCAGCAAGCTGTTATATTTTTAACACCCAGGATAAGAGGTGCGAAGAGCAAGTGGCAAAAGAGAATTCAAGTTGAGAATCTCGAGAAAAAGATTCAGTTGTTCAAGATGTAATTAACATACTGAAGATCTCTAGATATACCGATCGTCTTTTCAGACTCGAGGTAATCTGATCCTAGGCCACAGATCCGGGGTCTACCCAAAAGATAGAGACTGCGGTACCTACTCAGTGGGAAAGTATGATGTGGCAGTGATGTCGCAGAAGAATACATCTTCATGGCCTCGAGGCAAAACTCAAAAAAGGCCAGAATAACTGTGCAACACAGAAAAGGGAAGCACTATGAAAAGAGATCAGGAGACAAAACCATAAAATAATCAACTTAGGTGGAACACCATCACTTCAAGGTATACTGCGAGAAACAAGAAGCATCATAATTCTTTAAGCTCCCGAGCCTTCTTGCGTTAGGCCCTTAACCAGTCAGTTTAAGTCGAAAAGGGTCACATTTGGCACTATTCATAGCCTCAAGTGGGCTAATCCTTTCACATGTCCTTCTTTGGCGTGCGCCTCTCCTCGCAGAACGTTTTGACTGTATAACTCTTACGTCGCAATTATATTCCGAAAAGATGCTTAAAAACGGAAGCATAGAACTTTTGGCTTGATTTTATGAAGAATGAACATTATAGCAGAGAAAATGTGTGGATGTCATTCATTAGATCAGATCAGATGATATACGTTCTTTGACGGTCTGATCTTAGTACTTTGTTAGCTTTTCTTTCTGAGGTAAATGTTCGAGATGCAACCTCATGAGATATGAGCTCCAAGATATTCATTTTTTCGCGAAGCACAGACAACAATATCCATCCACGGACTATGTCCTTTTTTACTTTACTTATTCCGAAACCTTTGTCCCAATTCTTGTACCGCCGAAACGAGTGCAGCTGCAATCGTCAGTGGTGGCTTTCATGGTGGCTTTCATGGTGGCTTTCATGGTGGCTTTCATGGTGACTTGGATGGTGGCTTTCATGATGGCTTTCATGGTGGCTCATGATGGTCACTCTATTTCATCATAGTTTTCATCCTCTCACCACGGGTATGCTCGACAAATCATGGTTTTCTGCATATAGTCAACCGTAACAAAACACATTCTTAGACCAAATAGCTCACTGATGGATACACATATCTCGGGCGTCTGTCACTGTCAAGCGTGGATATCTCAAAGTGTTTTCCAGATCGTTCCTTTTAAGGAATCCCCACAGTTTGTCAGTCTGCTGAACCCTATTGTTGGATATAATCGGCAAAGGCAGATGTGGCATGCAGTACAGCTCTACCAGCAGATGTACATCAACCTAGTGGGCTGCCTTCCAAACAAGACTATAAATAATCCCAACTGACTGTTGTGTTAATTTGTAAATGAATATCGAACAGTTTCTCTAGACTTTCGAGGATAGACTTTTCAGTGACTGTTGTTATCGTGAATGAATGCATGCGCTATCGAAGTTGTCCAACACATCTTTTTGCATTACTGCATGACTTTTGGTTCTATTGTATAGTTGTTGGAACAAGGGAGTGTATAGTGCACGGCAGAATTTAAGCAGATCAAATGCCCCTCATGACTTTGAGTGAGTCAAAATGCTTAACAGCTCCTCAGTTTTACCCTTCGTCGACCGGGGACCATTGCCTCCTTTTAGGAATAACAGGGGCATTTCAGGAAGTCTCAGCAGAGGATGTTGTTTTTCTCTTTGTCTCTCGCCAGAACTCTTTTATGCACGTGCTTTCCCAAGTACTGGAATAACAAAATAAAGCAGTCATAGCTACTTTCCAACGCAGACTGTGATTCAGCTCTAACGAGATGAAGACAATATAAAGGAGACACCCCTACACCACCAGTGGCAATGACTGAAAACGATCCACTTTTATCCGCTTTAAACGCAGAAGACTCCCAGCCTTCTCCTCCCAGTAACCCTGTTGATGAAGAAAGAGAGCGCGCATTGACTCAGCTTAAAAACAAACTGGTGGAGCATAGACAGTGGGAATCCCGTTTGAAAGAGCTTCGTTTGAGCATACGAGGACTAGAAACGGATTTCAACAAAGCGGAAGACGATATTAAAGCTCTACAGTCGATTGGACAAGTGATTGGAGAAGTTTTGAAACAATTGGATGGCGAAAGATTCATAGTAAAGGCATCTTCTGGTCCACGTTATATTGTTGGATGCAGATCTGCAATTGATCGGTCTCGTCTATTGCAAGGGGTCAGAGTATCTTTGGATATGACCACTTTGACGATTATGAGGATTTTGCCACGAGAAGTGGATCCGCTAGTTTACAATATGACAACTTTCAAGCCTGGAGAGCTTTCCTTTTCAGGAGTTGGTGGCTTAAACGATCAAGTGAGAGAATTGCGTGAAGTTATAGAACTGCCCTTGAAAAACCCAGAACTTTTCCAAAGAGTAGGAATCTCTGCTCCTAAAGGTATACTTTTGTATGGCCCGCCAGGAACGGGAAAGACTTTATTGGCGAAAGCTGCCGCGGCGCAGATTGGCGCAAATTTCATCTTTTCGCCAGCTTCAGGAATCGTGGATAAGTATATTGGTGAAAGTGCCCGTTTGATTAGAGAGATGTTCACCTACGCCAAGGAACACGAGCCGTGTGTGATTTTCATGGACGAGGTGGATGCGATTGGTGGAAGAAGATTCTCTGAGGGAACTTCTGCCGATCGTGAGATTCAACGTACTTTGATGGAACTTCTTACTCAAATGGACGGATTTGATTCCTTGGGACAAACAAAAATCATCATGGCTACAAATAGACCAGATACATTGGATCCAGCGCTGCTCAGAGCTGGGAGACTCGATAGAAAAATCGAAATCCCGCTCCCAAATGAACAGGGCAGAGCTGAGATTTTCAAAATTCACACCAGCGGAGTTAAGAAAAGTGGAGATTTTGATTTTGAAGCAGCTGTCAAGATGAGCGACGGTTTTAACGGTGCTGACATCAGAAATGTCGTCACAGAAGCTGGTTTCTTTGCAATCAGAGAAGATAGAGAGTTTATCGTGCAGGAGGATATCATGAAGGCTGTTCGCAAGGTTTCAGAGTCGAAAAAACTTGAAGGAACTATCGATTATCAAAAGTTGTAGAGTGAGAGAGAGTGTGTGTGTGTATCAGAGAATGTAATGGTGGAAGCTGCATTACCTGACGTAGTTTGGTTGGTACCACTAGTTCAACGATCAGCGTAGGTTTTTTAGTGTTGGATGACAACGAACTTCTGTCTGAGGAGAATATCTGGCAAGAAATATTTTGAAGGTTTCAGGTACAATAAGAATGCCAATAATGGTGTGTGGATGTATCAATAAGTAACAATAGGCGAGAAAGAACTGATCAAGTTTAAATTTTGAGAGCTTCGAACCCTTTTTGGCTGATTAGTGATACCAGAAAGCAGTTGTACATTTAGCTCAAAAGAAGAATGAGAAATAAGAATATGCAACTTCTTATAACTTTGAGTTTCGCACTACCCTCTAAAATCTGGGGCAAAAAAGGCAAGCAATTCCCACGTGTATGAAAAACACTGTCCCTTGATTTTTAGAACTAAAAATTCCCTGATTATCGATCAACTTTTTCGTACACTCCTCTTGTATGAGTACCGTCTGTTTTAGCCGCTAAAAGGAAACGACAGTCGATTTCTCAAAGAGAAGTATGACGTTCTGAGGGAAAGAATAAGGCCCACTCACCATCTCATGAACGCTGAATCCTGCTGTTTAGGAGTCGAGCCACTGCGGGACAGAAACTATTATCAGGACCATAACCTTTTCTACCGTAACAATAATCAGCAGCTATTCCCCTCAAGGACCCTCCCTCTCCTTTCTCCCGTCTTCTCCTCGTGATTACTTCCTATGCATCATTGATGAGAGCTAAGTTCGTTGTTAGGGCTATCCTGAAAGTGGATAGTCAGCGCGTCGGTTCTGGTTGAGTTTCGAGTTTAGTGTTGTTAAGGCTGAACTCGGTTATGGCTTCATAAATGTTCTGCCGACTGTAAATTGCCTTGAGACGCCCCTCATGAGATCCCATCGTTCATGCACATCGAGCTGTAAATACATACACTCCGCGATACTAAAACAGTCAAGTGCCTAAACATATAAAAGTTTCACTGAAAGAAAATCCTCACTCTCTTGAATCCTGTCTTCCCGGCTTTTTCAGGTTTTGGCAGCCTCCCTCACATCCTGTCTTTCCGGCTTCCTTCAGCCATGCTGCTAAAGCTGGAAGAAGCCCTCAGGTAAGTCCCTCTTTTCAAACCACGCCTGTGCGGTTTCTGCAAACAGCTGTGGTACCTGGCGGTTCCACGGATGTCGCAGTTTCAAGTGTGTATATGCCACTGTCTCTGCATTCATCTCTCTCCCGATTTCCATCAGCTTAACAGCATCATGCGGGTGATCACTTGTAGGAATGAGTCCGCCCTTTCCTGCTGCCACAATGAGGGTGCGTGCTGGCCATGGAGACGGCCACTGTGTCGGGGCTTCTGGTGATACGATTTGCCGATACAAGTCCAGTGTGCAAAGACTAGTGTCGATGCGAGGAATATCGGCACCGTCCATTGCCCAACGTATAAGGGCACGGGAGATGCAATTCTCTACGCGAGTCATGGCCCATGCTGCATAAGGCACATATGGTGTGAGCCAAGTCTTAGGAAAGATCTCAAAACCGGAGATGAAGACGGATTTGACCACCTGGGGATATTGCGAAGCTAGATAGATTGCCACCTGCGCACCTAGACTGTGGCCAGCGATGTGAGCGGAGCCATCGGTAGCGTGCCTGTGGATCAGGTCAGCAATAAGTTGGGCAGAGAGATCCACTGAAAAGGGTGTGATTCCATGGGATTTGCCATGAGACGGAAGATCAGGTATCAGGAGGTGGTAGGACGAAGAAAGGTGCGGAATCACTAAATCCCAGTCGAGGCCGGAAACCAAAGCACCGTGAATCAGTACAAGTGTAGTCTTTCCTGGATTATGCTCAGCGTAATGCAGCTTTGGATCGTCAAAGGTCATGGGAATGAAAATACAGTACCTGCGACAGAGCGTAAGCTTTGGAGCTATATATCTAAAGAAGTCAAAAAAATGGACGGTTTTAGTCACGCCCGCCACTGTGCAAAAGGGGATTAACTTTGTATGGAATTAGTCTGATGGTGTAAGGATTAGACGGCGATGGAGCGCTGCAATCTAAGGTTTTTCGCTCCTACACGACATGTGTAAGGTGTAAGGATTAATCACCATATATTTGCGACGAAGCGTAAGCTGAGAAGCTATAATTTATTCCGCAGCAAAAAGCATGTAAGGATGCGTTTGTCACGCAACGCAGATTGTGTCACGCATCCAAACACCTTGGTGCCTTGAATAGTTTCAAGAACTCAATCTCACAACATTTCTCTTTGTTACTTCATTCTTTGTCATCATCCTATGTTCTACACCATGTCTATGACTTGTTTCAGTTTTTGGGTGTACAGTGTAAGGTTTTTAGTTCCTTCGCCCCTTGAATATCTCCTCAAGAAAAGTACAGAAAAAGAGGCGATTCTGGAAAGAAATTCTTTTCTCACAATACTTTCAACTTCACGATTCGTAGTTGTCCAATCATCGATTAGATCAACAGCTTTCTGCCTTGCTCGTGTCAAAAGGATGTCCCTTAATTTACACTTTTTATTTAAAAACTCCTCTCTGTATGTGTTGTTCTCCGCTGTTCTTAAGAACGGTACAGCGGAACTCTGTTAATCGAGGATAATCTATACAGTTATTTTGGGAACACGAAAATCACGTAGACCAACGAAAGATGCAGAATCAATCTCTTTTATGTCATCCGTGAGACAGGGCATTTTGACCGCAAACCAGTCAACATTCTGTGGCAACTCAAATGGAAAAACCACTATCGCGAATGCTGAAAAGACAAAAAGGCCCATCAAAAGAGGAATTATTCAACATGGCAGGAGTTAGCGCCTCTGACCGACTGACATGAAGTCTCAATGTTTTGATGATCAGGGACCTTGGTATATGTGATCTCCTATCACGTTCCTTCGGCGATACCATAATCCACCTCCTAACTCTTTATAAGGCCAGTTAAAGACATAACCCAACCAGAAGCAACTTCCTCAAACCGTATGAGAAGACAAGTCACGAAAAACTCCCCTTGGTGCTGTCAAGTACGAGCCTAATCCTTCCAAAAGCAACCCAGAGACTTTTACTACGCATTTCTCTTGGAGAGCCTTACCTGGCTTTTGATCCAGTAATCAATATGGTGCCATCAGATTACGAGTACTAGCATTGAATTGGTGCATTTGCAACCAAGCAGCCTCAATAATTTGCAAGTCTTGTTTTATCGAGCGATACCTTCTTCTTCAAGACTCAGCGTGGAATATATGTGCTGGAAGGAGGTTAAGTGAGTCAATCCAACTCTCACTCTATCTACATAGTGTGCTACAATTGAGACATGCTCTTTGTCACACCTTCTTTACGTGCATCAACCAAAACAGCGTCACCTTGCATGAAACCTATTTACTGTATAACTCCTTGCTTACGCTTTGTCGCAATTAAACAATAAAATGCCTACATGTATCCCATCCTAAGGCGACAGGTTCTTTCAAGTTTTTCAGTTTTTCATTTCACCTCCATATTATCTTTTCTTTTACGTCATGCCAGATGAGTGTGTACTTCTTCTAAAACAGTTTTTGTGGGTCTTCTCCCACTTTCAGCCTTTAAGGACTTTGCAGTATCTTTTTAATGAAAGTTTCTGGTCAACTTTCTCCACTCTCGAGTCAAGTCTGAAAACCTGATCTCGCCAGGTTTTTCTAGCCATCAGAAAGTATTTCTCTAAGCGGTCTGGAGCACCAGTTTTCAACTCTCGTTTATAAACCCTCCACAGGTAAAGAGGCAAGCTTTTAAAGGCAGTCAAGAAGGGTGAGATAGATTATGAAAAGGCTCGAAAGGACAGAGATGCTTCAAACACAGCTTTTACTCACATAGAACAGTCTGCTGTTTCCACAATGAGCTTTCCAATTGGAAGGAATTACTCTTAAACGTTCAATACCTTGACTAAACACTATTTACATCCTTTCCACCAACTCTGTTGAAGTACTTCCACACATTCTTATCCTTGACACTGCTCAAATGATCGGCAACCTTCTTACCGATAAACTCCTCCACATCGGGAGACATCTTGGTCATTCTCTTGCGTCTCAATTCCTGTCTCTCGGCCCAAAGAGCCTTCTTTGTTTCGCTCAATGGCATTTTAGGAGCCGTAGTCTTTCTCACATCCATCTCCGTTACGATATGCTTAGTATACTTCTTTGACTTTCCAACATGAGGTCTCAGAGGGTTGTTGCACAAACTTGGCAGCGCTTCCGTTGGTATATCTGAATGCACAAGAGATGTGGGCCGGTAAGTACGTGCATGAGCGATTTCCTCAGAAGTACACTTTGCATCGTCTTTTACTTCCTCAGGTTTGGGCCATGGAATCACTACATCTTCTCTATAACGGATACATCTATACGGAAGCATTTTCTTATAGTCAGCATCCCAGTACTTCCCTCTAAATACCACATCCTGAGCCGCTATATAGGATTTTGTTCCCTTTCTGGTTACAGACCCCAGAAGCTTGAAGTATTCAGAAGTGACAGATTTAGGGTAGTCCATAACGTGAGAAGATTCTGAACGGGTCCAGTAGTGGCTTGGAACAACAACTTTTTTGGTAGGACCGTTGTCTAAGTAGTAACTATTCGTTGGATCGTGTGTAGCAATGATTGTGGCAATAGTTCCCTTATTCTCTCCCTTTGTTATGAGAACTTTGTCTCCGGCGATATACTTCCAGTCTTCCATGGATCTGAACCGTTTCTCATCACTGACAAATGGAAGGTCATTTTTCATAGCAGGAAGAATTCCCGCTTCATTCACTCTTTCGAAAAGTTTCCGCGTGTGATCGGGCAGCCGTTCCAGATCGGTCTGAAACCGTGGCGAAAGTCTCTTGAACGACATTTGGAGATTTTTCAAAACGGAACTATATATATATATATATGGTGTGTGGATGATGAGTGAGAGCGAATGTGAATGGCATTTCTTTTTTTTTTCTCTGTTTTAGTGAAGGTTACCAGATGGACTTGGGTGTGATCTTGAATTTGGACACTGCAGCCTTGCAGAAATGTTCGATAAATGGGATCTTAGGTCCTGAAACAGTATAGGCATATAATATGGTTGACGATATTTGGATGCGTCGAAGGGTATGGCTTAATGGTTGGTGGGTCATTCCGTTCTGATAGAATAAAAGTGGTAGTTCCATGCTTTCAAGCTGTATATTCAAAAAGGAGCAATAAGTCGAAACAAGGAATTGATCACGGCTTGCGAGATATCCATTCACCTTTCGCGCTAGATCGATTTGAAGGATCTCCTGGCCAGCTGATAGAAAGGTCTCAGCGGCTTAAGCATTCATTGCTTTTGGGTAAGATGTTAGTTCTATTAAACCTTGATAGGATCTCTCGTCAGATTCGACCTTTTGTCGTATGTAATGATACTTACAAAAAAAACAGCGAGAACCCATCCTTATATGTCTACCTTGTCTGCATAGATGCCATTCCCTTTTTCCATTATTGCAGAAGTCTGAAACGCATGGGAGACAGATCAGACACCATGCATATGTTTGCCGAAGTCTAGACCAATGAATGGACAGATCAGGCAACAGATTCATGTACAAATAGTTGCTATTTCACAATCCTTGTAAAACACGCGTCATCGCACATACGGTGATATGCGCAATTACGCAATAGCTTGTAAGCTACCCGAATCTAATATCGGATGCCTCCGACCAAACTTACCCAAGGAGGTTTGGACTGCGTCCAAGAAGTCGCGGGCCAATACGGCCTTCCTGGGAAAGTATAAAGATACTATTACGAAACCCCATACATAACACCAGTAGTGAAATGTAGTCAACTATCCATAGATAGTGGAGCAGCTCCTTCAATGGGCTTATGCTAAGAGAGTAGACAGTTGCTCAGTTCTAACTCTCTCCGTAGATATACTCAACTTAGTCTCTACAAAAAAGCAGGCGTTTTTATACCTCTCATTGCTTCTTATCCAGTAAGCGATATTCTGGACCACAGACAGGCTTTATGACATACGTGCATGTCGTTAGTAATATATGTTACACTTACTCAGTGCAGCCAATAAAAGGACTTTTAAACAATGGAGCTTAAGCGAGTAGGCGTCTAACTTTTTTTGTCTTGTGGCAAGGCGGTTCGCACATGAGGGTTTCCCGAAAGCAATATGTATTAGTTTTATTTATACCATGACAGAAAAATATAGCAGCATAGATCACATAAGACCTTCAACCCTTAACTGCAGGCTGTCATCATTTACGGAGTTGGGTTCTAGAAAACTTATATCCAGAATAAATTTCTCGGTCTCTGTCGGGTTCTCCTATGGTTCCCTAAGATCGGGTGACCTCAGACACACTTATTGAGCATCAGCTGCTGGTATCACAGTCTCACATCTAAATAAAGTGATCCGTATAAATTTCTTCTCTGCACCTAGCCACTCATAAATGATCTTCACTTGATCCCTTTTTGATTGACTTGACGCGAAACAAAAAGCATGAACTTTTCTCTTTGAATATTCAGAGACTCAAGAAGCTTGAGAGCAGAATGTGGCTCGATGCAACTCAGCTAAAACAGCTTAGCTGCCTTCTTGTTACAAAAACGCACATCTCAACTTGGCGGGAAAGAGTCGCTTTTCGTACCTTTTCTTGTCAATTGATCAGTCTGACCATTCATCGTCAGTATCCGAGGCCACATTGACAACAACAAACCAGCGATTCGGTTTATGAGAGCATATTATGAATACAAGACGGTAGAGTTTATTGTTGGGTTCATGTGAATCAGCCCTTTGAAGTTCTTTTCTATGCCGTAAAGAAACAATTGAAATTCAAGGTTACTGTGTCTTCACTATGATTTAATACCAGAAGAAACAAATGGTCGTGTCTAAACCAATAAATCCCACCTTAAACATCCGAGGATCCGCAGGCCCACCACCATAGATTTCAAATCTGAAACTTAACTACTGAAGAATCTGCTCTTCTGATACTTTTATTGAAAAGCCTTGAAAAATCTCTGTAAAAAGACGATCCGCGA
>JAKTTA010000222.1:13150-44461 GCA_030580415.1 Citeromyces nyonsensis
TACGTGCATGTCGTTAGTAATATATGTTACACTTACTCAGTGCAGCCAATAAAAGGACTTTTAAACAATGGAGCTTAAGCGAGTAGGCGTCTAACTTTTTTTGTCTTGTGGCAAGGCGGTTCGCACATGAGGGTTTCCCGAAAGCAATATGTATTAGTTTTATTTATACCATGACAGAAAAATATAGCAGCATAGATCACATAAGACCTTCAACCCTTAACTGCAGGCTGTCGTCATTTACGGAGTTGGGTTCTAGAAAACTTATATCCAGAATAAATTTCTCGGTCTCACATCTAAATAAAGTGATGCGTATAAATTCCTTCTCTGCACCTAGCCACACATAAATGATCTTCACTTGATCCCTTTTTGATTGACTTGACGCGAAACAAAAAGCATGAACTTTTCTGTTTGAATATTCAGAGACTCAAGAAGCTTGAGAGCAGAATGTGGCTCGATGCAACTCAGCTAAAACAGCTTAGCTGCCTTCTTGTTACAAAAACGCACATCTCGACTTGGGGGGAAAGAGTCGCTTTTCGTACCTTTTCTTGTCAATTGATCAGTCTGACCATTCATCGTCAGTATCCGAGGCCACATTGACAACAACAAACCAGCGATTCGGTTTATGAGAGCATATTATGAATACAAGACGGTAGAGTTTATTGTTGGGTTCATGTGAATCAGGCCTTTGAAGTTCTTTTCTATGCCGTAAAGAAACAATTGAAATTCAAGGTTACTGTGTCTTCACTATGATTTAATACCAGAAGAAACAAATGGTCGTGTCTAAACCAATAAATCCCACCTTATACATCCGAGGATCCGCAGGCCCACCACCATAGATTTCAAATCTGAAACTTAACTACTGAAGAATCTGCTCTTCTGATACTTTTATTGAAAAGCCTTGAAAAATCTCTGTAAAAAGACGATCCGCGATGTTCAAAAGATTTGTAAGAGCTGGAGTACGGAAAAGTGTGCCTTCTGTTCGTTCAAGGATCCTTCTGGCGTGGGTGCCACTGAGTGTAGGAGCTGGAGGACTCACATGGCTTGGGCTCAGGGATCAAAGTAGCGATTTGTCGCTTACACGACTTGGAGACTTGAAAAGGCCGGTCTACGGCTCATCATCTGATTTCCGCACAGCTTTTTTAGAGATTGAAAAGTTGATTGGCTCAGACAATGTTTCTAAAGATCAAAGTGATCTGGATTTCCATTCAGACACATACTACAGTACTCATCATGCAAAACCCGACGAGCGGCCCGGGTTAGTAGCCTATGCTGATTCGACAGAGCATGTTTCTGGCATTCTGAAGATCTGCCACAAGTATCGTGTCCCTGTTGTACCGTTTAGTGGCGGGACTTCTATTGAGGGACAGTACATACCCACGAGGAAGGGACTGACTTTGGATTTGAGTAACATGGACGAGGTGGTCAGGTTTCACCCAAACGATCTGGATGTCACAGTCCAGGCTGGAGTTGGCTGGCAAGATCTCGCTGTATTTTTAGAACCACACAGTCTTCTTTTTGGTCCGGATCCTGGGCCTGGTGCAAGTATTGGTGGGATGATCGGAAATAGCTGTTCTGGAACCAACGCATATAGATACGGAACGATGAAAGAGAATGTTCTGAGTATGACTGTGGTTTTGGCAGATGGGTCTGTTGTAAAGACAAAGAATAGACCGAAAAAGTCTTCAGCAGGCTACAACTTGAACGGGCTTCTTATTGGCAGTGAGGGGACTCTGGGGATTGTGACAGAGGCAACTTTGAAACTGCATCCCAAACCAAAAATGGAGGGTATTGCCGTAATTTCTTTTAGTCAGGTGGAGGATGCCATCAAAGCAGTACAGGAGTTCATCAGATTCGGGGTACCTTTGAATGCTATTGAGTTGATGAATACTGAGATGATCAAATGTCTCAATGCCACTTCCTCTTTGTCTGAAAAGCTTGATGTGAACCCAACCCTTTTCCTAAAGATTGGAGGGTTCAATTCTCGTGGGATGCAGGACACTATTGATCAAGTTCGCCAAATCAGTCAGGCTAACAGTGAGCAGCATTTCTCCTACTCCACCACTGCTGCAGAGAACGAAGCCTTGTGGCAAGCGAGAAAAGTAATGTTTTGGTCCTCTATTGAGTACGCAAAGGAAAAGCTTGGTCCGAATGTATTATCGTGGGTGACCGATCTGGCTGTTCCAATTTCTCGGCTACCGGAAATAGTCACCGAGACAGAAAATGACATGGAGAAGAATAACATTTTCGGTACAATTCTAGGGCACGTTGGAGACGGCAATTTTCATGCTCTGGTCTTCTTCACGCCCGATCAAACTCAAGATGTCAAGGCGTGTGTAGCGAGAATGGTGAAACGGGGTCTAGATTTAGGAGGCACGTGCACGGGAGAGCATGGCATAGGTTACGGTAAACGAAACTTTCTGGTCGATGAGGTGGGGGACAATGGTATTTCCATGATGAGATCCATAAAAGTGGCGTTGGACCCTTTGTTGTTGCTTAATCCGGACAAGATTTTTAAAATTGATCCTTCAGATGACGTTGATCATTGAGATGGGTGTAACTGAAGCAGCCGTGGAGGTTTGTAAGAGTGGAGACCCAAGGGGACCGGGTATTTTGATGTATGGAAGATACGGTTTTTGGTTTGGGAGTGATTGAAATACAGATGAGCGTCAGCCTGTTTACATGTCAATTTTTACAGTTACAACAAGTGCAGTTTGAATGTTTATGACCACTTGGAATTCAGGTTGGTGTGGTATCAAATGGGAGTTTTAGTTAAGAGATAGATAATGTCACCATTGCAGCTTTGTTACGGCAGGTCAAGTATGATGAAAGATTATTTTCACAGTACAACTAACTTAAAGACCAATTTATCGTTGGTCAGACAGAGGATATTATAGTTTATTGACTCCCCGGTGACTCCCACGATATAAAGCAGGGTGGAGGAGAGTTATTGGTATGAGGAAGCCACAGCTGAGTCCCTCACAGGATTGTCTCGGATACCATAGTACGTAACAAGCATTCTCTTTGTCATTGGCAGTTAACACTACCCTGTATATATGTCACGATATATAGGCTTAAGTGGAGTACAGATGTGAAAAAAAAGAACAATTATGCTTCTCAGTTGATCATTTCTACCATGTCATTGAGAGCTCATAGCAGCCAGAATTAGGTAGAACGTTTCTTATTTTATCAGAAAGACCGTCACTTTGAAGATTAGTCGGACATCCCATACATGGCTACACAAGGGATTGAATAACTAGGATTACAAGCATTCGAGCATTTTGCGAGATATGTAGATCAGAAAACCTATAATCTGGCATCTCAAGCAAAGGTCAATAGAACATTCTTGATCTGATTTCCCTGATCTTAGATCAGACTACAGATCAAAGAGGTGTAGACGATCTAGAACATGGCCTATATAAACCATTCGATACATACCAGGTTTAAAGGGTACGTAAAAGCAGAAGAAAAAGGCTTCTGGCTTCACCTAACGATGAGGTTTAAAAATCGCAGAAGGGAAAATCGAGCACACATAATCAGCCGAAAACAATGTATGGATGTCTTCACCAACATCCATACATTATACTCGATCTAATGATCTGATCAGATCTGATGGAATCAAAGATCATATCTTTTGACAATCTGATCTTTTTGGGCTAAGGTGATTTGATCTCGGTGTCCTTTAATCTCAAGTTTTATAATGGGATCTAGACTTTTCACTATATAATGAATCTAGCTCTCATGTGTACACCTGTTGATGTATTTTCTCAAGAGTATAAAAAAACTTCTAGAAAAACTGTAAGATGTGATCTAATTTATCTTACATAACAAAATCGTATTGTTTCCGATAAGATTTTTATTGTAGAATATAGGCTGAACAGATCTTCTCAAATAACAACCGACAAATAACATATAATACATCAATTTTCCGTACAGATATTTATAAACTCCTCCTCGTTGACTGGGGTTAGTAAAACTGGGACGAAAAAACCACTCACTTTCTCCGTCCTCATCCAGGTCAAACTCATCTATCATAGCTCTCAGCTCGTCGTCTGTTAGACTTTCTCCCAATTCTTTGGCCACTCTTCTGAGATTTTTCAGACTAAACTGTTAGAAAAACTCACAAAATCCACTCACCTTATACGGCCAGTTCCGTCGTCATCAAACAGCTTGAAAGCTCTTCTTATTTCGTCCAGAGGGTCTCTGTGGACGATTTTCTCTCCAACTATTGTTAGTATAAATCATATCATTTACTCACCCACGCGATAGAAATCGTCGTAATTGATGCGCTGACGGTTATCAATGTCGTATTCATTCATAATATCGAGAACTTCCCTTTTAGACATGTCGAATCCCAATGCACGAAGCGCGACTTTGAACTCATGATAGTCCAAGTTCCCATCGTTGTCCATATCAAAAAGACTGAACGCTTCCCGGATTTCCTGCTTCTGCTCATTCAGCAGCTCAAGCTTCAGAGCTCGGCTTCCCGGCTTGGACTGTGAATTCATGTTTGTGTCAGATTGAGGATATATATATATATATATATTGGAATTGATCACAATACATCAATTTATGCGTTATTTACGATTGTGTCCCCCGAGTGCATACTAGTGCGTCGATTTATGCATCCGTGCGTTATAGTTCCGAAAGCTATCAAAACACAGATTGAAGAACTGTTTGAGATGGAAGGCAAGAAGAAGAGTATTTGAAGATCGTGAAGAGTCGATGCCGTTGATGGGATATCTGGCGACTTTGCATAAGATGACTAAAGTGCTCTTCTTGAATTGTGATGAATGTCATGGCGACAGCTGAGTGATAGGTGAGAAAATGACGAACAAACTCGACATCTGAACAAAAAGCCATTCTTCTCTTGTAAAGAATGGTAAGGTTGAGAAAAACCTCTGCCCCCTTTTTCAAAGCCTCATTGAGAACACCGCAATAGAAGTCTCATACATAGGGTCACTTGTAACAAAAGCGGAAGAGGGTGAAAGAGTCATGTCACTGATTATCAAGTTCAAAGTCCTGGCTAGATATAATACCTAGGACCCAGGTCTTGATGACCGTTTTCTATGTCTGAAGAAAGAAAAGCCTTCTACCGGTAAGAGCAAGAACCAGACTCCAGAATTTTCCAGACTCACTATCGGGAATAGCCGTTGAACGGAATTCTTGTTGGCTTCTGCATCGAAAAATAAACTTCTACGAGAAATAGAAAAAGTGTGCAACTATATAATTGATGCATCATATATATAGTAGCTCATCCCGCAGATCAGATCCTATGAATGTGAACGACCGTGTTGTAGTCAAGGGGCTCAATGCTACAGGCACTGTCCGGTATCGGGGGGCTACAGAGTTTGCCGAAGGAAACTGGTTTGGAGTGGAGCTTGATTCAGACTTTACCGGGAAAAACAATGGAAGTGTAAATGGAGAGAGGTACTTCAAACCGGAAGCCAGCGATTTAGATCGTCTTAGTTGCGTTTTTGTACGTGAGTCCCAGCTTGACAAACTGGGGCTTGAGGGGAAGCCAAAGGATAGATTGTATGTGATCATAGAGAAGCTGCAGGCAAAGCTCCACTCGCTTCACCAGGAAGTTGAAACTCTTCAAAAAAAGGTTGACATCAGTGAAGAGGGAAAAAATGACATTTCTCACACTTTTGAACAAATTTCGGTAGAAAAACACTGGCTGGAGGATGAGAATGTCAAGCTTCTAAGTGAAATAGCATCTTTGAAAGAGGCGTATGATAAATTAGAAGTCGAATGTGTCTCCTTTAAAGAGGAAGTGGAGCTCAATAGGGATTTGGAGGACGAAATTCTTGGTTCTAACGAAGCGACCAACGAATGGCAAAATGCTATGATGAAGAAGTACAGGAAACTGGAATTGGAGCATAAGAAGCTTCTAGAAACATTTGAAGAAACACAGGGCTCTATTAAGCAAATGTCTGCTAATCTAGCAGACTTTGAACTGCTCAAAACAGACAATATCTCATTGATGGAAAAGCTGAATGAAGCGCAGGAGGTGATAAGCCATCTCAAGGAACAGTATGGCTCTTTGGTGGACTCTTCTTTCATAATTGAGAAATTGACAGAAGAGAATCTTTTTCTGACAACTCAAATAGAAGTTTTGCAAAACGATTTGAAAGATCTTGAGCAGCTCCATGAACTTGACGAGCAACTGGAAATTGACAGAGCTGCGATAGAAGAAGAGCTGCGCAATACAATAACCGAGCTTGAATCTCAGAGTCAATCAGACTCTAGAAGTATATCCGAACTGGAGCGCAAAATCCGTCATGTGGAGAACCAGCTTCTGAGTGATCGTTCAAAGCAGTTGACAGAAAATGTCCGAGAAGTTGTGATTTATAAGGAGGGCGGTAGTCAACTGAAGGCTAAACTGTGTGAAGTGTCACAGACGCTGGCATCTGAAAAGAGCCGGTTTTACTCTCATCTTTTGGAGATTTTCCAACTGGACGAGATTGCTCAAATGGGTCTAGTTTTTGATATGCGGTTTGTTAGCAGGGCTTCAGGCGAGATTGTCGCTGCTACACCTTTTGATTGCGCTACTGCTAAAAGGCTGGAGCGGTTTTATTATTTCAAAGCTGCCGCAGAGTACATCGAAAGCGTTGTAGAGTTTGGTGACGTGGATACTCGCGAGGTGATGGCGTTCTTTGAACAGTTCTCCGAGATGTGCAACATGGCAGCGTCTACAGATTTTTCAGACTTTACTGCTGTTTCTGAAAAGTGCTCCGAAACAATAGAGAGTATAGTACAGAAGGAGCAAACTAATTCAAGGCTTCTCCTTGAAGAAGTTGCTTTTGCCCACAAGGTGGAGGTATCCCGACTCACTCTGATCAGCAAGCTTCTTTCCTCGAATCATTTTGACGACGGTGAACTTTTGAAACTGGTCAAGAGCTCTGTGCAAATCGCCGAGCAGAACTGCGAGAGAGTCAAGTCGTTGAAGAGTGAGAATAAGACATTTAGCAGCCGCCAAAAAAATCCCACCTCCAAACATCTGTTTGACGAGGTGTTGACTGCAGTCGATCAGGGCTTGGACAAATTTTCTGACAGAAGTGTTTTCGCTTTCTTTGGAAAGTATGGACTCGTTACGGGCCAAGCTCAAGACACAGTCTCCTCCATTTCTTTGATGGATCGCTTGAAAGAGAGAAGTGAGGCCGTGCGGAAGAGCTACGAGCAAGCTTTGGAAACCGTGGAAAGCCTCAAAGCAGAAGCTTCTCGCCTCTCGTTACAAGCCAGTGAAAAACACAGGGCGATAGAAGAGATGAAACTCAAAAACGAAAAACTCACCCAGCAGGCTCTCTTAGGGGTAAAGACAGAATCGAAACTCCAGGATCTGCACAAGACGGTAAAAGACATCCAAGAAGCGAATTCAAACCTCCAAAAAGAGTTAACAGCCATGAAGGAGGAAAGCACTAGACTTTCGCAGGAACTTGAAGTGACCAAAAATGAAAAAGGAAAAGGGTTTGGACACGCTAGCTTTGAAGAGATCCTAGCAGAAAAGGAGAAGGTTGAGCATAGCGCACTTGTGGTGGAGATACAAAGCTTGAGAACTTCTTTGAGTAGATTCTCGCGCAGCTCATGCAACTATGACAACCATGAGTGGCTGAAAACGAGCTTCGGCAAGAAACAGTTTGATCAGCAGTCTGTAAAACAGGCAAAGAGACTATCTAGAGCAAAGAAAAGTCTTACGGATCTCACCAAGAACGTGGAGGTTATCCGTGTGAGATATCCAAAGGGACCAACAAGAAGTTTCTTACTGAGCCATTATGTGAATGTGATGCAGCATGAGTATTCAAAATATGAGATGCAGAGAGATGCTATTTAATGACGGGGGAGTTTCTTTGGCCATTTCCTCGCAAGATCGATCTTGTCACGGGGGAACCAGAAGTCTAGAAACGCATGCAAAAAGATATCGACAACAACGCAAAGCACAAATAACTTTCCCGCCCACTCTCCCTTGGAGTAGTGATTGGTAAGTCTATCCAGCACGTCTGTGTTGGGTTCTGTTAGTGATTGGTACACTATTTCAGTTCTTCTCGCTATGTCTTTCCAGTCGTACATCTGCTGTACTTCTTGGTGGAAGGAGAAAGTATCCAGCTGGCCTGACTTTATCAAATCGATACCTTTCAAGACAGCTTTCACAAGAGAATCTTCTTCTGGTTTGGCAAAAACAGTCATGTGACTGGGAAGCACTTCTGGAATGCCCCCCACGTCAGTAGTCACAACCAAAAGACCACACGAAGCAGCTTCTACCAGCACTGTGCCAAACGCTTCTGTGAGACTGGGATGGAGGTAAATATCGCCTTGAACCATAACATCTCGCACCTGCTCGTGTTTTACAGATCCAATCAGTTCTACGCGATCCTGAAGCTGGTAAAACTCTCGCATCTGTTCGAGATCGATGAATTTCGGGCCGTCTCCAGCAATCAGAAAACGGATATCCTCGCATAGCGAACATATTCTTGGAGTAATGGCTGTAAGTAGGTCTATACCTTTATTGGGGAAAAGCCTCGATATCACCACTATAGTGAGTGGTTTGTTTTTCCTCCTTCTAGCTGGCGTAAAATCTTCCCACACAACGGCATTTGGAATCACACTGACTTTCCCAGCATCCAATTTGGCCCGCAAGACTGTGTTTTCCTTACAAGTGTGCGATACCGTGATCACGTGACCCACGTCTAAGAGTGAGAAAGTTAAAGTTTTATTACCGAGGATGCTGCCCACGTTGGCGAACCCAAACAGGGAGTGGTCTGTAAAGACGGTTTTGGTCCCCATTGTGGTGGCATGGAAAATCGCCTCTAGAGAAAGTGTACTGAAAGATCCGTGGCCATGCACTATATCGATCTGTTCCCGTATAAAGATGTTTCTCAGTATGGGGAAAGCTGAAAAAACGGTAGGAAAAGCCGACTGGCGGTAGACAACCCAAAAGGGTATGTAGTAAACTTTTAAACCATTGGTTAGGTACCGTATGCCAGTTCTGTCGTTGTAAGCGTGGGTTAAAACAACCACAGAGTGGCCCAAATCAATCAGTTTTTGCGACAAATGGTATACATGCAGCTCTATCCCTCCTGCCTGAGGGTAGAAGAAGTCTGAAATCATCCTGATGTTAGAGAGGTGAAGTTAGGGGGACTCACGCTACATTGTGCTTCATTGGTCGTGTGGGGACTAAAAATGGAAGTATCAACACAAAGTGCAAGTGGTTTGAGAAAGGGGAGATCCTTGACTCAAATACTGGGGCACAGCGGAAGTGTTTGAAAAATGTAGGGAACCCCTCCTTGTCTGGCTTTAGCTTGATCGCAGATTCTGCCTGTCATTCTGACGATCAGAGTTGTATGATTCAGCAAAACCAGTGGCGGACAGATTTGCCGATTTCTCTATTCTTCATATGGAAGGGATATAGTAGATGTAGTTTTGGTGTTTAAAGGATGGAGGGTAAGGTGGGAAGTTTTCCTGTCTGAGATGTCTGATGGTTTCCGACCACTTTTAATGTCTCACCAGTAATTGCTCTTCGTTTTTCAGGCACATTTAGATAGCAGAATACGCCTGAAAACTGCTATTGAAGGATGTCAAGCTTCTGAAACTGGTGGATTTGTTCTTCATCGTGCATAATATTGTGACTTTCTTTCGAAGGTACTTTACCTAATTCCTTGAAGATCATAACTGTATCCTTGACCAATTTGAGCCTCTCTTTAACAATGGCCAGACAATCTCTCGATTATGAATTTAATAGGTTTGCCTGACGGGGTCATGCTGGTGGAAGCAAAGTCATGATATGGAGAATCTACACATTCTAATAGGTGCAGTTATCGATATCTTCTCCTGCCAGTTTAGAAGCATTTGAGAACCAGAAGAGAATTCCTGTCATTCAAATGATGCCTTTCGACAGGTTGTTTTCAGCTTCACTGGAGAAGTTTCCTACGGGCACAGACCGCATAATCAAGTCTCGAATGCGAGTGAAGTTGCTTGGAGAAACTTTTTCACTTCTATGCCCATCACGGCACTTGATGAACAAAGGAAATCATGCAAGTGTTTTAAGAATCAGGGATATAAAAGCAGTATCTCTTCATTTGGTCAGTACCAGAAGAAGTGTAGGTTTGTTTGAAATGATCCGACAGTCAAATAGACTCGTTGGTTGGCTGGTTTGAGTGCCCCGATGTCACGATGAAACAACGAATTCACTAAAAGCCTGATCAAACTTGGTTCAAAATTTGATATTCTCTGTTTGGCCAGCTGACTGACGCACAGGTAACGGTAGCAGATTGATAATACAGGTGTTGATTTGATGGTGTGGAGAGAGGATCTATGGCAAGCGCGAGATGGAACTGCTGGTAAATCCTCTAATATCCTTGTATTCTCTTGTGCAATATCCCGTTGTTGTCAGTCTTTATAAGTGAGTGATACCTAATGTCGCTATGTGATTGGTTGCCTCCTTTATAGACTGATTGAGAGGGATAACCGAGTATGATGCGGCACATGCAGATGTCCACGGGATTGTAGGGCGAGGCATCGTTTCATGAGATGAACCCTGCTATTCCCGTATATCAAGGGCACTCAGACATGTTCTGGCACATTCTGTGCATGGCTGGAACGCACTCTCATTTACTTAATGAGAGACTGAGCTTTCCATGGGCAAAAGACCCATCTGTCATAATAAATCTCGAAAGAAATGCCTGTAGTGGGTGAGTGCGCTTATTCAAAGAATATCGTCAAAAACCAAAGGGTCTTACGAAAGGTCGTTTCTCGATCTCGTTATTTGAAAGACTGCAAGTAATGGATTCCACTTGCATAAAGGTAACTTTATCGATAAAGCTGAGGACTCCACAACATGAAGTCGGTCAGTGGGTCAGTCGTGAACTTTTCACTCTGCAGCTTTCGATAGTGACGCGAGTACTTAGCCGAGAGCCATGACATTGCATTCAATGCGCTGCTCCTACATGTAGCATGTTGAGAGGGCGGAAACATCAAATCATGCTGTATAACCCATCAGTGAAGCCCAAAAGTGCAGGCTCGTTCTCTTATTTCATCTCCTTCTGCATCATTTTTAATGATCTGGATATAGATCCGCTTTCCGAAAGGTGAGCACCGCGATCATTCACAAATCGGGACTGAGTCATTCAGAAGAACAGACCAGGCTGTTTTTTTTAAATCTTCGTCATCTCAGTCAAACACAAAGGTTCTCAGCCTCCATAATGTAGGCTACACTACACACATTATCTGCTGCCTGACACTGTATTAGCATTCGATGAATGGTTTCAGTTCAGTATACTAGAATGGCTTCAAACTGATACTTGCCTTTCTTTTTCTGGAAACGCATTTCGTCTCGTTGTTGATCAAATTGAACTGCATCATTTCAATGTAGGTAAAAGATCAAAGTCTGGCTTTTGAGCTAAATCTTGTGCTTATAGAACTTTTGCCTGGAATTTGGAGAGCACTGAAAAACTGCGATATTGGAGATTTAATGACCAAATCGATTGCCTTCAAACGAAGCATTTTTCCGAAAAGCAGGGTTTAGAGGCATTATTCCGTTTGAGGGAATCCTACTTGGGATTTCCCAACTCCTGTGCTGAAATTAGCCTTATTGATTCACTTAACAGCTTCTCAAATGGAATGAAGAACCGTATCTGAACTTTTTCTATAGTCCTCTTTCAGATGGCACATACTGAGCTTATGGATAGCAGCAGGAGATATTCCCGCGAAAGCAGTTACAGGACCCTTCTATCTGTCTGAGAAAATCTCGAAGGGAGAAACGGCTTTGATCCTGGCAATTACCATATAAAACCGCCCTCCAAGCCATAATCAGTTTCTTGTCGGCGTCAATTGCTAGAGGGAACCGCCATGAAGGTCCATTCCGTCGCCATCAACTCACACCTGAGTATTTTTCTTTCATGTGATCGAAAGCAATAACGAGTCAATAAAAGAGCCCGCTCAAACGGCACCACAAGTAACGACATTACGTAGAGAGTGATTTCCATACAGCTCTACAAATGCATACCAACCGCTTTAGACTGTATCAGCCCAATGCAATTAGCGGGAGCGCTCCGCTCAGAGAAGATATAATTTGGTTGGACTTCCAGCGGTGAAGGTCTATGGAGAAACTGATGGTGAGGCTGTTACTTGAATTCTTATCTGCAGGGCGATATGCCAGTCAGTATATACTAATGCCACTGATGCGTTTGATCTATGTGCTCAAAGTAAGGCATAGAAAA
Organism: Citeromyces nyonsensis; assembly: GCA_030580415.1. NCBI lineage: Eukaryota > Fungi > Ascomycota > Pichiomycetes > Pichiales > Pichiaceae > Citeromyces > Citeromyces nyonsensis. Next base: position 25,363 of record JAKTTA010000222.1, read on the forward strand.
CATTTCAAGACAATCGCTTAGTTTTATTATGTGTAAGAGTTTCTCTTGTATGGACAACCAAACTTGCAGAACTCTTCCAAAATCAACATTTCAGAGAGAAGGAACTTTTTCCGTCATATCCGCACACCAGATTCTCACACCAGATCCGCCTCACACCCGCACACCACCTCGGATCATGGCCAGTTATCAGCCTCTTTCGACTGATGAACTCCCTGTGGAGCCTCCGCAGTACGAGCCTAACGGGGATCTTCCTCCCGCTATGGAGGAGTTTGAAATCGACCAGGAGGCTGTTCCTGAAAACTTTCTCATCCGTGCGAGGCGAGCGCAACAGAAACTAAGGGACAATCTGACAAATAACATTGTTTTGCCGGTTTCTCAGATGTTGGATCCTGTCTTTCAGTGGTATGCAACTCTGGGAGCGAGATTTGATGCATTTCTGTCAAGACTGGGGAATCCTTTAATCCTTAAACGACTCATCTACGTAATGATGGTTGGAATTTTTGTATACATCTTAACTTCCGCCTCGATAATCCGCTCAACAAAGACAGATTTGTACATTGGCGATTTTACCGATCATACCAAACTCGGTGAACTTATAGATACGAATATAGATGTAAAATCCATGGAGGAGCATCTCCACTACCTCTCGTCCATGCCTCACATGGCAGGGTCTGCAGGCGACTTGTCCATGGCAATGTACGTGGAACAAGTCATGAGACACCACGGTATATCGGAGCAAGAGTTCTACCGAATGGATACTTTTGTCAACTACCCGAATACCTCTCTTCTCGAGATTTTCGACAAGTCTGGGAGAAGCGTTTTGAAAAAAGAGTCAGCAAAGGACTCCGGCTCGTCTGTTCCTTTCAATGCTGACTCTTTTCCTGGATACGTAAAGGCACCGTTGGTTTTTGCCAACTACGGAACCCACCAGGATATGGAGGCTTTGAAAGGTGTAGACGTAGACGTGGATGGATGTATAGTTTTGATCAAGTACGGAGAGATTCCGGCTTTTGAAAAAATTGAGATCGCGTCTAACTACAATGCTGTGGGAGTTTTGTTCATGAGCGATCCCGAAAATGGGCCCACAGATTCAAAGATGACAGAGTTTGAATCTGTTGGTTTGTCGAACCGAGTCCCCGGAGATCTACTCTCCCCCGGTTTTACTTCTGACTCAAACACGAGAGTTTCTCTGGATCAGGCCTCGTCTTCTCCACGAATCCCCAGTCTTCCAGTATCTGCAGAAGATGCTTCTTCTCTCTTGAAGCAGCTGGAAGGGATAGGCTCGAGTGACGTTTTCAGTGGCCAGTGGTCTGGCGACGCGTCTTCCCCCGCTGTGGCTTTCGAGAATAGCCCTGCGGTGAAAGAACGAAAGACGATCTGGAACGTTGTCGGCAAGATTGAAGGTCGCGAGCAGGACTCGGAAGGTGTTATCATCGGAGCGGCAAGAGACTCGTGGTGCTTTGGTGCCACCCACTCAGGCACAGGAACCACGGTTCTCTTGCAGTTGATTCAGCTGTTTGATAGACTGAAGAAAGAGTACAACTGGACTCCTCTCCGAAGCATCTTCTTTGTTTCCTTCGACGGAACAGAGTACAACTTGGCTGGAGCTTCAGAGTGGGTAGAGTCCAGGTACAGAGAGCTTAGAAGACGGTCGTACATGTACATAGATCTCAGTGACGCCGTTTCCGGTGACTTTATCTCTGTCAAGTCTCACCCGGCATTGCTGAAGATTGTGCAAGAGAGCATGAAGCAGGTGCAAGATCCCGTATCAGAGTCTTCCATCTACGAGGCTCAGTGGAAGGGCCAGTCTGCCTCTCTGTTTGACGAGTACAAAAACTATGTGCCTTTCATGTCTGTCGGGGGAATGCCGGCTTTGGAGCTCTCTTTTAAAGCCGAAAAAAGGGTCCCGCACACGTGCGAGGATACTTTCGAGAGGTTGCAAAAGGTAGACCCTGATATGAAACGCCACAAAGCTCTCACCCAGCTTATAGCTCGTGTAGCGACTCGTTTTATCGACGAGCCTATCATCCCCTTTGACATGGCTCACTATGTGGAACAGCTTAATGTGTACACGCACGATCTAGAGAGTTATTCAAAGTTTGTGAGTGACACAGCCACTCTGGACTTTAATCCGCTTGTGCAGTCTATTCTGCGACTGAAGCAGCTGGACGAGAGAGTTTTTTCAGGGTGGAACAAGGCTTGGTGGGACATTGTCAACTCTAATGGCGGACTTGAACCAACCATCATCGCAGTAAGCAGGTGGGGCTGGAACAGTGCGCTTTCGCAGTTTGACAAGAACCTCCTCACAATGGCGGGGCTTCCGGACCGTCCGTGGTATAAGAATATGGTGTTTGGTCCTCAGTACTGGACTCCGTCCCATGATTTCCAGTGCTTTACGTTTCCTGGAGTGCGAGATGCAATTTTTAACAAGGACTGGGAAACGGCTCAAAGGCAGATAGATGTTGCGGCAAAGGTTATTCAAAATGCGGTGGATAGTGTTAAAATGCATGGTGGTTGAGGGACAGGCTGTGTTGGATTCATTTTGATGAGTGATTGAGTATTGGAGCTTCTAAGAGGTTTTGTCTCATCAAGTCTCGAGTTACGCGATCGCTATTGGGGGCATCCCTTTCAGTCAGGAACTTTGAAGTCTTTCGACTTTTCGATGCGTTCGATGCGTTCGATAGAACCGTTTGATCCGTCTGATAGATGACGATAAAGTGTTTATTGTAACAAGGGGCGATAGACTAAAGGATTAATCAAAGGCACGAGGTGACCTGGATTCCCTTTGTCTGTAGAATACGTCAAATGAGCTCCAACATCAATGGTGTTAGAGTGTCTTGAGGATCGGAAACCGTTATCACTACTTAGTTTCTATCGTGTGACTGGGTCGATACCACCGCCACTGACTCATTAAATATGATGTAAGAAGTCATTGAGCTTTCATTGATTGTGTATGACTGGTGTCTTTGAGACTGTGGCCATTTGGAGGAGTGGAGGGCTGTCGTTAAGGAACTCTGTAGATTGGATCAGCTATCAATCTATGTCGGCCATCAGATGAGCCAATACCTCAGCAGGCAGGTGCAGGCAGTTGCAGACAATTGCAGTCATTCATTTATGACAGTATGTCTAATCGGACAAGGGGAAACCCATCTCTAGCTCGTGAATCAGTTCGTTGAGCTCCTTCAAAACTCCATGAATTGTTTTCACAAAGTCTACTAAAAGCATCAGGATTGAAATATGAAATGCTCTCTGTTGGCAGACTTCAATCTGGCTATTTAGAATGAGAAAGAGAATACTGGGAAGCGAAAACACTTTAATGCGTCTCCCTCTAACCTCTTTGAAAAAGGTGAAAATTGATGCCTGGAAGCAATGAAGGGCATGGCCTTACACTCACAATTAACTTCCTGAATCACAACTATGTATGCCGATCCCGTAGATTAGATGCTGCCAGGAGCAGTCCTTGATGCGATTATCTCTTCTCCCGGAACCCAGCTTGGTGCGATTCTTGGAAAGTCGAAAAAATGTACACGTATGTTTGCCAACCTTCAGACACCCGACGGAATCTGTAAAGCGCTCGAGACACCCCGGATTTGATCTGATCCCAGTCCTACTATATTATTCAGCTATATATATCATCTCAACGTTATTTTTTTTTTTTTCTTAAAGTTCCATTAATTAATATACAACAATTATACCCTCAACATCTCTGATTATTACCGAAATGGCACAAAGTGAAAACTTTTAAAAGTAAAAAAAAAATCCAAGGACAGCTGGATCTTGAAATATGGAGTGTGCCATAATATAGCTCAGGCATTTTGAAAGACTTCGTGGTGATAAATAACCTGCTACAGGGATAACAATTCCGAGTTGTATTCTGTGGTTAATGAAGTCATTCGGATGCCTGGTCAACTAAGACTCTTTTGAAATGCTCTTCTACATACTTCAAATGTACAGTATATTGAAGAAGGGGCGATCGGCAGAAACCCTTGAGGATACCCCTGTTATATGTGTGTATTTGAGCTAATCTGCACCGAGTGTCTGACATATTCATAGTTTACATTAGATACCATTCATGGCTTGTTACTCAGAGTCTATTGTTAGGCGGAAACTGCTAAATCATGCTTTCAGTCGTGGTCAAATACTACACTGAATGTTAGTTATATATATATATTCTGCCTTGCCTGGATCTGGTGCGCTTTAAATATCTGCAATTTCAGAGCATGGGAGAACCCTTCCCAGGAACCAGGTGTAGTTTATTTCTGAAAAACGGTGGACCACGGTGATTACTTGACAAAAAATATAGCATGCACACCTGTTAGGCCTCAGAAAGGCAGAAACGCTTTTATCACCATTAACTATTCCAGCTTCTAGAGAAATACCTTTTCTTTCAACTCACCCTGAAAACCTGCACTGGACCTCAATACAGACTTAAAATTCGTATCGTCTTATACAAGTTGATCAAGAGGCAAGTCAAGAACCCGAGGTTTTGAATAATGATAAAAAGCATAGTCCATGGGCAGCAAATACGGGAGACTCCCGGATTCATCTCAAAACTTGAATTTTATTTACCGGGCTCATCATACAGAATTAGTAGTCAGTACCATTGTCTTGTGTCTTCTCGCTTGTTGTTCTAAGTCAACACAGAACCATCCATCTCCACCGCTCTTTGGTGTAGCTTAATCTTTAACAGGTCTTGAAATTTCTACTTTCAGATCCCCGGGGTTAGTCCCCTACAGTTTCGTGACAGGCTGGCAACCATTTCAGGAAAGATTTTTGCAAGCATTGCAAAGCTCGAATGGTAACTGGAGGGAAAATCGGAAGAGGGAGAGAAAGAAGCATCCGAGTCACGTGAGGGAAACGGCTGCGGTAGATCAATAGGAGATGGCTGTTCAGTAGCTAGCCTTCTACTTAAATGGCGCTTCGAGCGTTCAGGTGAGGCAGCGGTCTAGGCGATCTTGAAGCAAAGATGAGGCTCGAGTCATCAGAACAACAGCAGATGGCTGATGTCTCTTTTCAAGCTATCACGACATCCCAGGTTTCTCTAGAGGTCTACTTTGATCCGAAGAAGCAAGGGGATCAGTTGACTGCGAGGGTGGAGCATGTAGTGTGTCTCTCTCAAGACTCTTTCTTGGATTCTCGAGCTTCTGAAGACGCCTACGCTCTATAGCAGAGACAAGAGAAGTGATACCACATAATTGATGATCAGGGACAGTATCAGAAGAGAGTTCAGCTTTGTGAAGAATCTGTACAACCATTAGAACTGTATTATAACAAGAAAAAAATAAAAGTCAAGTCAAAGCATAGAAAGACTCTACTGAAAATTTATCAAAGTTTTTGATTACGTATCGATGAGGGTGACTTTAAAGAATGCTGGACCTTTAATTTTTTCACTCGTTACACGCATATCGGATATTGTATACCGTTTATCGGATTACAATTGATAAAAAAAAAAAAAAAAAACAGAATTTGAGGATGGTGTAAGGAGGACTCGCCTACATCCTAACATCCGCAGTGAGTTTGCCTATCTTTTGAAATCAAAGCTTCTCGCTTACGCTCTTCGCGAACTATGGGTATAGGATTATGGTATAACCGATGATAATATATTCCAAGTAGTTTTACCAAGATTGTTTCGGATGGAGGGCAAATCAGAGTTCAATAGTTCTTGACCGTGGTAGGTGGTAAAAAGCTCCAAATCACGCGATACCAAGATTTATGAGAGGCATTGACTTTTGTAAAACCCCACCTCGCAGACACCTAGAGAAGCAATCTGGGCCTTCTCTTAAATTATACGTAGCTGAATTTCTACACTCTCATAAAAATAGAAAAGTACGCTCATTGTCTACTCACCGCCTAATTTCTCACACTTCCGCTTCGCTTCAGTGTGATCATGGAAACGACAAATGCCTCATCCACTTTTATTATCCACTACTCATCAACAAGAACTCCAACTTTCGGGTACTTTGACTGGAAAGTCTCTTCCCATCCATCCAAAGACTTGAGGTCTTGTTGTGTCAATCCACTCAGATCGTCAATTGGATCCCTGATTCCACGAATCACGTCTAATTCAAAAGAATTAAGTGCCAAACCACGTGACGCATCGTGTCCTGCAAAATTCGAATACGGACCTGAAGGACCATAGAATTGTCTAGATTTACTCACGTCATAAACATTGCCCTTTACGGCAATGTATATATTTTCCGTGTCGAAACCATTATGCTTGTACAAAGTTTTTGGAGTAAATCTTCCTTCAAGTATAGGTTCCTGGGTTTTTCCTCCACTTTGTATTTCCACCGTTGTGATAGACGGGAAGAAGATGCTCTTGACGAAGATAGCACCAACAATCGTGGCAATTATCCACACAGTGAGTGACATGAGATGATTTACCCTCACACCATTTAAGGGGATAAATGGTGTGATTTCAAAGTTCCAAAAATGCCCTCGAATGTTGGGTAACCCAACAAGTCGAAGCGGAAATCACACTGAAGCGTAGCGGATGTGTGATTGAAATGACTCATACACATCCCATTCATCAAATGTCTAAGCTAAAGAAATGTTGCTTTTTTCTTGCTTCTCGCACTATACTCTATTTTGAGCCTCGATAGTATGGTCCGACATGGTTTCAGGAGGAAAGCTGCTGATTGAATCAAACCCAACATTGTATTCAAATGTCTTCAATTGAGCAACAGTATTGGATTCCCTTGTCGGTATTTTAGGTATGGAGAAGGCTCTACCATGGAGGATCAGTTACTGTACTTTCCATAAATAACTTGACTCAAATAGACAGCTACTCAGGTGAATACTGACTGTACATAGCAGAAACAGATTCCGTCAATTCAAATGATCTCTCATCACACTACCAGATTTCCTAAATCTTAGCTTTCAATATATCTTTAAACATCTGTTAGATGATGCATCCGTGCACCACACACCCTTAAAATGAGAATCGCACTGGATGATCTCACGGTCAACAATTTAGGAACTTTGAAGCTTCTCAATCAGGTGAATGGCAATGATTTTGACGAAAAATGGTACGAAAAGGCTAATGATAATGAAGATCTGGTCAAACTAGGTTCGTATTTCTAAATAATCCATCTCTAACTTTTCAGCATACTACTCTGATGTTCCAGTAGGAGCCGTCAAACTCACAGAAGTTCAATCTTCCAACTCCAAAACCCCAGTATCTCTTTTCATAGAGTCTTTGGTGGTTCTGGAAGCTTACAGTAATTTCGGTATCCAGGAGAAGCTGGTGGATTATGCCAAAGAAATTGCAAAAAAACGGTTCTTGCATGAAATTTCTGCCCCTGTAAAAAATACATGCCTGGAGAAGTTGGATTTCAGCTTGTTGCAAGATAAAGAAAGACTACAGCCTTACAAGAGTTTTGGGCAAGATGAGGTGTTGGTGTGTAGTATATAAGGAAACCGGATTTGATACCTACCTAACAGTGGCTGATGTTTTGTCGGGCTGACAATAAAAAGTCGCTTTTCTTTATTGTTCTCCTTGACTTGTCGTCTCTGTGCACTTGTTTGTGCATATCTTAGGTATTTTTTCAGTCTAGAGCCGCAGAACCACAGACTTGGACTTTTCGCCAAAAGAAGCTTACTTACCGTATATTTTGATTCGCATGCATTGTGTCCTGGTGGGTAAAAGAACATATGGTTTTGGGTCTGTCAAGGCACGAAATCTAAAATACTCACTTGCACTTCTACTTCGTGCCCTATGCCAGCACATAATGTTTGAAAGTGTTCCAAAATTTAAACAAGTGTAAAATGATCAAATGCATGGAATTAAATACTGAATTTAAAGGGCACCAGATCGAGATCTTGTCAGGTACCAGTGGTTACCCTACCTACAGTGGGTTATATTTGGGGCTAATTCCCACTGAATATACTCCATCTAAGCTTATGCCTAGTTCACCTGATATGATATAGTAGCGGATAGACCCTGACAGATCTGGATCTGTCTTTTAAGATCGGATGCCCGAAATTAGTGATCTGATGGTATCTCACATTCGATGGCAGAATACATAAATATAGTTGACATTTCGTATAGGGCTTGACGACTGCTCGATGTGTTTTTCACCCCTTCCCGGCGCAGAATAGCCTACAAAGAACATTTCTCGACTGGGTTATAATCCAAGAAAGCGCTCAAGATCACATCTTAGGATCAGATCCGGGGGATCTGGAACGCTTTATAATCCAATATATCAGTATCCTAGACATTTGGTGCTGATCAGCTGAAATGATTGCACAAAACAGGGGTTTCACAAAGATTTTCGCCGAAAGTGACTCCCTTTCACAGTTTTATATTCTGTATCCCTTTCGTATGTAAAAGAATATTTCAAACATCCCGATGGCTCCAATGACCAAAGAATTTCAGTCAGAATCGCTGCCCCTTAAGCAACTTTATATTGGAAAGGAGATTTTTCAAACTCTCAGACAAAAGATGTCGCAACTTCGATTCTGCTTCCTTTGCCCTGATTTTGAAGTTTTACTTTGTGTCATTTCGGTAATAATCAAAAATATTGAGAATATATATGAAAAGGAATTATATAGTAGGATTTTTAGCGGTCAGCTACGTCACATGAACAAAAACAGCTAGGCTTCCAAGGGAAGAGAATCACGAGTGGTTCGGGAGCAACATCTTCAGCTTGTAATCATCCTTTCTCATCGAGTTCAAGTGAAGGCTGCGTGTCTCATCAGCATCGTAATCTGTGCCAGCTTCACTTCCGGTATTATCAATCACACTTGATGAAAACCCAAAGTCAATCAGGTAAACCTGACCCTTGTGGTTGATCATGTTCGCTAGCCTGATGTCACCGTGAGAAACGCCGCTCTTAAGTATCTGCTTCAGAGCTTTTTCCGCAGAACGTTGCAGCTTCACATCTCTAAAATCGGGCTTCTTACCTTCCAAGTATTGTAGCACAAGATAAAACCCGCCAAATCTGATTTTTCCATCAACTCTCAAAAAGCAGAATCCAGAGTGATAGAGTTTGCACACAATTACCCCAGATGCTTTCCAGCTTCTTGTACATTTGACACTCTCTCGATGCTATCGTTTTGGTGAAGTTTAGGTAATGTGACTTGTTTAAAAAAAAGTCGCCATAATCCCGTTTCCCATGAAGGGGATCAAATATCTTGAGAACATAATTGTCTGCCCTCGCAAACTTTCCCGTTATTTGCTTGAAAAGATTTTTCCAATCATCAGAACCTGTGAATAAGCCTTTCCCTCCTGCAAAACGGTAAAGTTCTCACAGACTTTATCGAAAACTGCAGACCCACCTTGTCCTAATTGCGCACCGGTGAACTTGGTAAAGAACGCACGGTAGATGGCCTCATCTCTTTGGTTGCGCTCCTCTTCAGTAAGCGTTAATGCTTTTGCGAGATTCATCATTCCATCTTCGCACAACCGTCTGCTTTCAGTATCCAACAATTCCTCATGAGCCGCTGCCAAATGCTGGGCTACGACTGCAGCAAGTGTATCTTTGCTTCGATCATGTTTCACAGTTGCGTGCACAAGCTTGACAAACTTGAGTTTCTGGCTTACTACATCTCCGTTCAGGTTTCCTACACTTTCTCTGACATCTTCAATGTCTTTGTCTTCAAGGTCAATTTGTAAGCAAAGGTGGTGAAATAGTCTGTGATGACCCCGTACCGAGTTTTGTTGCAAAGACATTGGTATACCGATTGTGACAAGACATACATGAACTGTGCCTTGTCATCAAAGTCGATATGGGGACGCTTCACCTGGAAACAGACGAGCGGCTTGTAATCTACAGAGAACACGAGATCCGCTTTAGCCATATAGCTTGCCTTGTCTCTCAAGTCGACCTGATTTGTGTAAATCCTGTTGAGAAAGTCTATTTTGTACTTCCTATCGGGGAACCGCTGAGCGAATACTTCTGCAATAGGCAGTAAGATGTGAGCTCTAAACGCTCTAGCTGTCTCTGGCTTCCAATTTGAAGAATTTTCCCTCTCCAGGCTGAACTTCATGTCAATATCCATCCTACGTCTTACTACATTGAGATTTTCGAGGGAGAGGCCGCTGGCTACCTCATTAAATTTTTGATACCCCTTTGCAAGGTCCTCCAAAGTCATTTCGCGAGAACTTTCCGACATGCCAACATAGTGTAAGATTTCATCCAAATTGTTAAAAGTTTCAGCGGAGGTGGAAGACTGAAAAAAAGTAGTTATAGAATGGTCTTCACTACTGTTTGCCGATCCTTCTTTGTTTTGCGTCTTTTAGGACGGAGTAAGTCCTCGCTTTCTATGGAAAGTCCCAAAGAAGGAAGCGCCATATACGCATGCAGACAGTGCCATATCAAGTCTTCCGAGTATATAAACATGAAGTCGTTTTGTTTCTCTACTGGCGGCATAATCTTTCGATAGTCGATTCTACAGATCACAGGAAAAGCGTTCTGATCATAATTATCCGACTCTTTATAGGGCAAATGTTTCAAAGTTTGCCTAAACCACTCGACCCTTCCTTCTTTAGCCGTTGCCATTTCTTGGACGATAAGTAGTGGAAAGTTTAAGGGTAAATTTGTGAAATGCAAAAATGATGCAGATTGTTCTAGCCCTTATTAAAAGTTATTTGCCAAGACACCCATTTTCTGTCAGAGAACATACTGACCTACCCACTGAGCTCTCAGCCATGCCCTCGCTTTTCGAGGCATAGTAATCGTTCGTCTCTTGGCTCATTACGATTATTATTCTCCTAGATGAAGAAACCAACTGACTTGAAAGCTCGAGTTGTGGCTTTCACAAATATAAGAGCACTTTCAGTAACTGTTTGAAGACAAAGTAGCTCTCCAGCAAGCGGTGCAGTTTGCTGCTATAAAGGGCAAGTCTAATAAACTGTCCAACGCACCAAAAAGGCTAAGATGGCTTCAGGCTTCAAGGGCTGGAGAAAATAATTCAGATTTTTACATTCTGGACATACAGCCCAGATCACAAGTGTACGGGTAATATTCTGGTTCCGAAAAGGGACCTTACTTGTCAGAGAATAGCTGAGCTTATCCTTGAAAAACTCAAACGGCATCCAAAAAATACCTCAACAGAGATATTTGGTACTATAAGAAGTCTATACCGTTTTACTACAAAAACTTTCGAGGGCATAATCTTGATTTGAAAAAATGCTGCAGCAACTTTTCAAAACTGTCACAAAGAAACTCTGTCCGCGCAACATCACTACATCACTACATCACTACATCTCGTCATCTAAACCCTCAAACGGTTATCGGTCGATTGATTTCAGTACAAGACGAGTACGCTGAGGGATATATAATTATGTTGTATATGGATATGATGGAACCTTAATACGAGAAAAGAAAAAGAAATTCGCATCAGGTATGCATTTTTCATGCTTTTCATCGGTAGTTATGTGACTCTTGCTGATTTGTTTTTTGTCCAAGAAGTCATTTACTATATTGGCTATACACCTTCATACCATCAAACCAGATAGCAGTCAATTTCAGCCATTTTGTTTTACTTACTCCCCTTTTTAGTGGTTTGCTGGATAAAACTATTGGCATTTTCTCCCAGTATCAGTGCAAATAATAACAAGTCGACAGAACAATTACAGGTTCGAACAACGTTGACAGAGAATGTTGAACATCAATGGTCTGGAACAGAGAATAAGGAACAGTACAATTACATGTAACATAAATCCCATCTGCTTTACACGTCTGTTGTATTCTTCTCATCTAGAAGATGTCCACTGCGCATACAGCCACTCAAATCCTTGTTTGGAACTCCAAGACCAATCATGGCATTGTAGACCGAACAAATAGAGCACCCCAGGTCCCATCCCTCCCTGAATATCAGATCTTTCAAGATCAGATCTGATCAGGGGGATCTGGAGCGCTTTAAAACAAGTTTAAAAAGTCCTCTGCAAAGATTACTTAGTGATTAGAATCAACAAGGCATATACTTGTTATGCTAGGCGAATAGTTGATTTGTGGTAAAATAGGCGAGGTGCAAATAATGCAAAATTATACTATGTTCAAGCTCCATTGAGCTCTAGACCCATGCATATTCAGATAAAAGGGGATTATGGCAGTCTCGTGGATGGGAGGTGTAGAAAGGGGTGGATTCTTCACCCACAATCAGATAAAATTGTAGGAGATACTCACTATCATGGAGAGACTGACAACGAACAAATGTATGGTCAGGCCTCCATTTATTCACTAAGAGAATCTTCCTGACAATGGAAATAGAACTTATATCAATTGCAGAGAAGAAGAGAAAGAGCCTTTTCTTTTTTTGGCGTTTCCCTCTTTAGCTGTACCACTTTTCTCAGGATCCATGATTCACTTCCAAATCAGCGGTAAAAAAGCTATGCAATGTTCGGACAAACCTTCTTGAGACAACTGATCACGACTTATTAAGAGAAAGAGGTTTGATTAACTTAGATCGATTCCGTGTGGATAAGATACGATCTCTTTCTCAACATCTAGTTATCATCGAGAGTGTCAGAGGTGTATCGAGATGCAAATGTATAGCCATCACCGTCGCAAACGGAATTTAGGAACAACTGTGGTTTTAGCTCTCGATTATTGATCAAGCGAGACTTGTGCACAAAAGAGTGTGAAGCATAACATGTTTCCTGGTAGATGTTCTTGCATCTCCGCGAAACAAGCGCAACAACTGCGCAATATGATACACATCGCTGCTTTCTGGCGTATTCAGAAAACCGTACTGAAGTGCTCTCATAGCCTGTATCCAGAAAGCATCAAGACATGTACTTCATCGCGGCTTGCGAGATATCGATTCACCCTGAAAGGTTGCCATAAATCGTGAGCTGAAAAAAGAACTTCAGAAGAAATGCCGAGGAAGAACTAGATGAGGTTGGAAATGATAGAAAATAGTCTGTGGGAAGGATAGTTTGCTGCCCCTTTGAGTCTGACTCCAAAAAATGACTGGGGCCAACACTTAAAAAAAAAACCGGCAGGGAAGCACCTGTCTTCCACCGTCCTCCTTGTCGATTTTTGAAAGCTGATCGAAAAGGCTGCATTATGAGACTTCAGATAGACCAGTAACGGAGGTGTACGGCCGAAGAGTCTGTCAGTGTAACAGGGGAAAGAGAATGCCTAACATTAACTCAGTCAAACCTTTGAGCTTCCCGGACTTCGAAAATCGGCCATTCTATCAACTGTTCGATTACTTCAGATAGGCGAGGAAGTTGAAGCGCCAGAGCGGGAATCTGCTGCAAGAAGTTCATCACATTCCGGGTGTCCTTCATCTGACCGTGGCCCTTCGTCATCCAAACGATTATCATAGGGAGCAATTGAAAGCCCTTTGGTATAGGTGAAGTCTCTCAGAAAACATCAAACTTCTTAACCGGGCTCACCATTGTTTGTGTGCCTATACATATTCTCACTTTTCCTGAAGTGCACCTTCTACAGCGTCCTGATCGATTTAAAAGCAGTTGAGGAAAGAACTCCTTGCAATATGCAAAATTGGGTTGGCAAGGCAGGTTCACCAATCTTTCTGAAGGACTGCTGCTGAGGAGATTTTGATGTGGAGGGAAGAGGAGAAGGTGACAGGTAATCAGAGGAGGAGTAGAAGAAGAGGAAGAAGAGAAGGGATGGCAGGACAAGGAAGAGTGTGAGCAGAATACGAATTCGAAGAGGCAGAAGGAAGAAGCGGCCGAGAGTGACGCTAACGAATTCATGAATCGACAGGAGAATGCCGCTCAGCAGCCAGATGTCTTTTCAAACGGCACATCAAAGGTTTATCTGAAACAGGAAATCGGAGACCTTAAAGTGGAGATGTTTGAGGTATCAGAGCGATGGCAAATGGCTGATTTCCCTTATGAAGTCTTGGAACCCCAGCGCTGTCGATAGGCGTGGCATATGACCAGGAGCGAGAGTACTTCTCACGATATCTATATCTCTGGTAACTGATAGAGCTGAATCACACAGAAGTCCATTGCCTTCCGCTTCATCTAAAATAAAAACCCATTCATCGCTTGGGCGAGGTGTACGGATGTCAAAAATTTCAACATGGACAAAACGGTCGTTTTGGAGAATACCGCTCGTCGGGACACTCTCATTGCGATAGAAAAGAAATACCAAAAAGTTTGGGAAGAGGAAAAGGTTTTCCAAGTGAATGCGCCGAATTTTGACGAAGTTCCCTTTGAAGCATCGTACGATGAGCTGCATGCCAAACACCCAAAGCACTTTTCCTCAATGGCTTACCCTTACATGAATGGAGTTCTTCACGCTGGCCACAGTTTTACCCTATCCAAAGTGGAATTTGCCACCGGTTTCGAACGCATGAACGGGAAGCGTGCTCTATTCCCCTTAGGGTTCCACTGCACTGGAATGCCTATTCTGGCATCAGCAGACAAGCTCAAGAGGGAGCTTGAACAGTTTGGAGCGGATTTTTCAAAGGCTCCTTCCTACGAGGAGGAAGAGGCTCCGGTCAAACAGGAAGTGGTGAAGGAAGATCCTACAAAGTTCAAGGCGAAAAAGTCCAAAGTTCAAGCCAAGGCTGGACGTGCCAAGTACCAGTTTGAGATTATGGAGCAGCTTGGGATCCCCAAAGAGGAAGTGCCCAAGTTTGCCGACCCTACTCACTGGCTGTACTATTTCCCAGCTTTGACCGAACAGGATGTAACTCGGTTTGGATCACGTGTAGATTGGCGTCGTTCCATGATCACCACTGACGTGAACCCGTACTACGATTCGTTTGTGCGCTGGCAGATGAATAAACTGAGAGAGCTGGGGAAAATCAAGTTTGGAAAGAGATACACCATCTACTCGGAGAAAGACGGCCAGCCGTGTATGGACCACGACAGATCTTCAGGAGAAGGTCTCGGGTGTCAAGAATATGTAGGCATCAAGATTGAAATCGTAGAGCTGCCTGAAATGGCGCAAAGCCACTTTGCCGATTCCAAGTTTGACTGGAAATCAAAAAAGATCTTTCTTGTAGCCGCCACTCTTCGTCCTGAGACTATGTATGGCCAGACATGCTGTTTCGTCTCCCCCAAAATCGACTACGGTGTTTTCCACGCGGGCGGAGACGAGTACTATGTCTGCACGGAACGCGCATTCAAGAACATGTCGTTCCAAGGGCTCACTCCAAAACGCGGAGACTACTCTGCGGCTGTTTCGGTAAACGGAGCTCTTCTGGTGGGGTCCAAGATCGATGCTCCCACAGCAGTTTTGAAGAATCTGCGTGTTCTTCCAATGGAAACTGTACTGGCAGACAAGGGAACCGGGGTAGTCACGTGCGTTCCCTCGGACTCCCCTGACGACTATGTCACCACGCGCGATCTGAGAAACAAGCCAGAATACTACGGGATCGAGAAGGAGTGGGTTCAAGAGGAGGTTGTGCCGATCATCAAGACTGAAAAGTATGGAGACAAGTGTGCTGAGTTCCTCTGTAACGAACTCAAGATCCAGTCTCCTAAGGATGCAGTGCAGCTGGCCAAGGCCAAGGAATCCGCTTACAAAGCTGGCTTCTACAACGGTGTTATGATTGCAGGTCCTTATGCTGGGGAGGCTGTGGAAACGGCAAAACCAAAAGTGAAGGTGGATATGGTTCGCGCTAAGCAGGCATTTGTGTACAACGAGCCTGAGGGACGTGTTGTGTCTCGTTCCAACGACGAGTGTATTGTTTCGCTGGAAGACCAATGGTATCTTGACTACGGTGAGCCATCATGGAAGGCTGAAGCGATGGAGTGTCTTATGGGTATGAACACTTTTACAACCGAGACGAAAAACGCGTTTGAAGGTGTTCTGGACTGGCTCAAGAATTGGGCCGTTTCAAGAACTTATGGTTTGGGATCGCGCATCCCGTGGGACCCAAAATACCTCGTAGAATCACTCTCAGACTCCACCGTCTACCACGCCTTCTATACCGTGGCCCACCTCCTGCACTCGGACTACTACGGCCAGGTCAAGGGAGAGCTCGACATCTCGGCAGACCAAATGACTGACCAAGTTTGGGACTATGTCTTTTCCCGCTCCAATAGCGTCGACTCCGATATTTCTGACGCCAGCTTGAAGAGGATGAGAAGAGAGTTTGAGTACTTCTATCCTATGGATGTCTCGATTTCGGGCAAGGACCTGATTCCGAACCACTTGAGTTTCTTCATCTACACCAACGTTGCCTTGTTCCCCAAGCACCTGTGGCCTGGTGGTATTAGAGCCAACGGACATCTGATGCTGAACAATGCAAAGATGTCAAAGTCTACTGGAAATTTCATGACTCTGAAGCAGATTACTGAAAAGTACGGAGCTGACGCTTCGCGTATTGCCATTGCCGATGCTGGTGACACTATTGAGGATGCCAATTTCGAGGAGGCTAGTGCCAATGCTGCCATCTTGAGACTTTTCGTCTTGAAAGGCTGGGCCGAGGAAATGGTCAAGTCTGACTTGCGTACCGGCCCCATCGAGTCCTTTTTCGATGTTGCCTTTGATAACGAGATGAATGCTCTGATCGAACAGACGTATACTGCTTACGAAGCCACAAACTACAAAGCGGCTCTTGTTTCTGGCTTGTTTGATTTCCAAACTGCAAGAGACTACTACAGAGAGTGTTCCGAAACCCTCCACAAAGACCTTGTGCTCAAGTACATTGAGTCGCAAGCTCTGATGCTGGCCCCCATCGCTCCGCACTTTGCTGAGTACATCTACAGGGAGGTTCTAGGAAAGACTCAGTCTGTACAGAACACTCCGTTCCCGAGAGCCGACAAACCGGTAAACAGAAAGTACACGGATGCTCTGGCTTATGTGCGTGATCTGGCTCGTTCTATCAGAACCACTGAGGGAGCTCTGATGAAGAAGAAGAAGGGAAAGGTGGATCTTTCAGCGGGGCCTGCCAAACTCACCATTTACGTTGCAGAAACTTTCCCTGACTGGCAGGAAAAGTACATTGAGATGGTGCGTGAGGCTTTTGAGTCTCAGACTCTGAATGACAACAACGCTCTCAAGGCCAAACTCGGAAGCGACATGAAGAGAGCCATGCCCTTTATCTCGTTGTTAAAACAGCGTCTGGCCAAGGAGTCTCCCGAGACTGTTTTCAACAGAGAACTTTCCTTTGACGAGACGGAGACTGTCAAGGCTGTTGTAGGTTTGTTGCAGAGAGCTCCTTCTAACGTGGAGGTGGTGGATATTGAGGTCATTGGGTTTAAGAATGGCGAAAAGTCTGGTGTTAATATTGTCACAGGAGAGACTGTGGAGATTACCGCTACTGGGAAGGCTGTAGAGAGTGCCGTTCCAGGTGAGCCAGGTATTACTATCAAGAATGTATAGAGAATGAATTGATTGAGCACTGAGGCAGTGTGAGAGTGACTCGTACATATCTCGTTTATTGCAACGAAGCGTAAGCTGAGGAGCTATACTTTTAGAAGATCGGCAAACCCAAAGCAGATGTAAGGATGTTCCTGTGGACACTTTTTCGTGGACATTTCGTAACGACAGATTCGCTTGGAACCTTACACCGTCTACAAACGTCTCCAACCAATTTTTTTTCTTTTTTTTCTATTCTGGATGTAATTTGATCGGCCTGAAACGTATTCAACATATAGAATTGCTGCTTTTTTCAAAATTAACTTATCGACATGTAATCAGAAACTTCGGTCAACGTTTTCTTTACCTGGTTCTCCTACTACCCTTGACTGGGCTTTTTTTTTTCCTTCTCGTTCTATAATACGGTACTAATGATCGCATCGATTCCTGCCAATACTGAACTCTCCTCTGGTCCTATCTATAATTATTAGTTATGTTGCTCTACTTCTCCTGTCTCTGCTATAGAGCGTAGGCGTCTCCAGAAGCTTCAGAGGCTGAGAAAGAGCCGTAAGAGAAACAAGCTATCTGTAAATCCACTGAGGCCCCTACTTCTTCTGGACAGAGTAGGATTTTAAAGGGAAGAAGGATTTTGAAACGCTTCAAAAGACAAATTCAGTCTTCTGCTGTTGCTGTGACGACTCGAGCCTTTCCTTCCTCCTCCAATGCCCTTCGACTTCTCCTCATGCCTGCTTCTCTCCCCATCAAACATCTGCCTTGCAGGTTTTCTTCACAAAGGTCGGGAACCTTGTTTTTCCATCCTAGCCTTACAATATATGCAAGGAGCTCTTTCCTCAAATAGTGGTATATCGGTCCAGGCACTGTAGAATTGGCAGTTCAGAAAAAGGGTGAGAATAAGTATAGCCACGCCAACTATGCTGACCCCGGCCATCTAAGTAAATAATTTCAAAGAAGATTTAACTTGCACCGAAGAGTTCGATTGACTCTTTTATACTCGCCTTTATGACGAAAGGCCAGAGTCAACTAACCTCTTAAGCCTTACTACACTGACAGACTCTTCGGCCATACACATCCATTGACCGTCGATCTGAAGTCTCAACACGCATTTGCCATACCTGGAATGCTATCATTTCCTATCCGCCTTCAGGTCATCCAAGATGAAGGCGGAAGACAAGCCTCTCCTCCCAGTACTCTTACCTGAAGACCCCTGCCATTGGGCCTAAGAGGAGGAGGAGCCATTTTTAGTCGTTCACTTCGATTATTTTTGTCGTTACCAACCTCATGAAGTCTTGATCGGTATTAGATCTTGGCAACTTTTGATCTACTGCAAGTATTCTGACATCTTGACTCTTTCTGGATACTAGGTGTAACAGCGCGTCAGTACCATTTTCATTCTATTTATAATATGACTGACACGGTGATGTCCGGTTGCGAGGAAGGGTATGGGCATAGCATCAACCAATAATACTTCTTTCGCGAGTATGGCTAAAGCCAATACAGGAATCCGTAATCACGAAACCCAATCAACACTAAAGCCTTTATCCATTCAACTTCCAAGTTCTATATCCAAATAGCGCGAACGAAGCCTCTTTCGCTTTAATGATCTCACTCCTCGACAATCCACAGACTAATGTCATCTGAAAAAACAGGAATCCCTCGAGTCGTGCAATCATTTCCGCTACGCTTCAATGATCACACTCCTCAACGATACACAAATCAATGTCATCGAAGAAAAGAAAGAGAATTTATCTCACTCCTCGATAGTCCACAGACCAATGTCATCTGTAAGACCAATGATCGTACTCCTCTGATTTACAGAATATAAACTTTTTGAAGGTTTCTGG
>JAKTTA010000223.1:2907-44341 GCA_030580415.1 Citeromyces nyonsensis
ATGGATTCTCTACTCCCACTGTTCCCCACGTCAATGGTTCTTCCTCATCCTTTGTTCTTGAGGAAAACCATCCCACTTTTGAGAAGCCTGATAAAAAGAATGGATGCGTAGAAATTCACATGAAAGACTGTCCTGTTTGAACTGCAGAGGACTTCTATTTAAATTCACCATTGGATGTACCATACAGGGTTGAACATTCATCGAGCGATGCAAAAGAGGATTCGGTACAAACTGATCAGAATTTTTCCCACTCTAAAAGGAACGATCAGATGGTACTGTTGTGTTGTTGTGAGTGGTGAGTGGCTCGCGAGTCTTCCATCTCAGATATCATAACATACAATACTGCCTGCCATGTGGTCTGTAGA
This sequence comes from Citeromyces nyonsensis, assembly GCA_030580415.1. NCBI lineage: Eukaryota > Fungi > Ascomycota > Pichiomycetes > Pichiales > Pichiaceae > Citeromyces > Citeromyces nyonsensis. The sequence continues at coordinate 3,273 of JAKTTA010000223.1, forward strand.
GATGCAATTTTCGGATTATTTCCTATCACGTTATTAAGCTATCAAATTTCTCCTCAAAAAAAAAACACCGAGGATGACAATTTCAGTTAAATACTTCGAGGTACATATCTATGCTTCTCAATCTGTATCGAAAACACACTAGCATTACCAACATGCAAAAGATCATCAGCTGTCTGGCAAATGTTCCTCATCTAGACTGATTATCAGCAACACTTGACTGTAACTGTTGGGGTCTATCCACTACTATATCATATCAAGTGACGTAAGCATAAGCTTAGAGGGAGTATTTTGAGTGGGATTAGCCCTATATATAGCCTAATGTGGGTAGGGTAACCACTGGAACCTGACTGTGCCTGTGCTGTCTGTAATGTTAGTGCCACCTCAATTGAAAATAGCCTAGTGACAATGATTGAAGGGTCTTCAAGATGGGACTATATGGTAGAGGCTTTAAAAGCAACTTTTGATCATCAGGCCTGGAGCTTATATGACAGAGAGTCCTTCCACAAAAGGTACGAGACCTGCTCCCCCTGCTCGAATAGGCGAATCTACTGCATCAGTCTCTTAAAGAAAGATGAACTGACGTTGAAGGATCTTCATCATAAAACTCCTAGGAACATTTCCGCTTCGCTTCAATGTTCCGCATCAATGTTCCGGTTTAATGTTCCATAATGCACGCGAAAATGCACGCGTCTCTCGATGCCATAAAATCCTCAGCGGCTCCCAATACACTACTCCAAGTGATAGGAGCTGCCCAATCTGGCAAGACCGAGACTCTCCGAAAGAGAGTTTGTCATTTAATCGAAAACGGAACCGACCCTAAGGAAATTCTCATACTAACTCTAACTGGAGGATCAGCTGAACTGCTGGCAAGGTCACTGGAGGATGTCCGCATTGAGACTTTTGGATCATTCTGCTCCTCTATAGTCAACTCAGCTGATCCGGGCTGGCGAACGCTGGAAAAACTGGAAACCCAGGTTGTACGCACTCTCTTGGGAAGTAAAAAGATCAGGAGTGATAAAAAGCTGGAAATGTGTATTGACTTGACAGAAGCTCAAGATCTGGCAAAAGAGTGTGATATTTCTCTAGAATCTGCAACCCGTTTTACGCGGTTTCTAGCCTCTGCCAAAATACTCTCCCACAAGGGCCTGATTGACAAGGCTGTAGAATTGGCTGAGACATCTTCCCTCAAATTTAAAGTAGTTGTGGTGGATAACTTTGAAGAGGTTTCGCCACAGTTGTGCCAACTGCTGTCCTTAGTGACTAAAGACAGCCATTTAACTATCGCATACGATCGTGAACAGGCAATCTATGGCTTCCTCGGCGCAAATCCAGACCAGTTTAATGAAACCTCCATTCAAAGCCTCTTCCCCTTTATGTCCTCTGAGAGTGTAGTTCTGGAGAAGAGGTACCACAGTGACGAACTGATCTCCACTGCAGGTGATGTCTTGAAAGGGACTATAACCCCACTCGCTTTACCCTCCAAAGAGAAAGAGCTGGAGTGGATTGTGGAAAAGATTAAAACTGAAAAAGATATCAACCTTGGAGACATGGCCATTCTCTGCTTTACCAACCTACAGGCTGACCAAGCAAGACACCACCTTGAAAAGGAGGGAATACCGTGTCAGAAAATCTCGTCAGCTCCTGCATGGACCAAAAGTTTGCTTTTCCAGGTGGTTAACTACTTGCGATGTATCGAAGGGGAAGACCTTGTCGCAAAGCTGTGTTCTGTTTCCTTTATCAAAGGCATAAAATCGGAGACTCTACATCAACTTGCGTCAGGCGAACTCTTGAAGAATAAGAAAATTTCAGACTTTTCCCATCGTTTAACGTCACTCAAAGAGTCGTCTCCAGAATGGGAAAACGATCCACAACGCATTCTGCAAGTTGCACTGGAGGTTGGCGCACAGTATGGCCTCAAAGATCACGTTTACAAGACGGTTACAACATCTAACGAAATGGCTCAAATTTACCAGCACTATATAGATGATATCTACACAACGCTGTGTCTGCTCAAACCGACTGGAAAAACACTTTTGCAGGATTTTTTGCAAAACTACAGCAAAACTTTTAACCAGGTGGACAATAATTTTGTCAGTGTGTCCACAGTTCATGCGGCAAAGTATTTCCACTTTAAAGGAGTATTCATAACGGGAACTCCACCATTTGGCGCAGACAACAAGCAGGTGTTGTACACCGGGTTTACCCGAGCTAGCCGATTTGTTCATTGGACCCGTGTGAATCCATTCCCTCAATCCTACAGAACCTTCCGCAAGCTGGTTAGAATGCCTGTGAGGGTTTGATATGGCGATGGTCAATGTCAGAGAGTCATTGGAACTGTCATTTCGATTCAACTTTCTCAGTCTTTTCCACTTTCTCAGTCTTTTCCACTTTCTCAGTCTTTTCCACTTTTGGCTTTTTCTGATTATTCTTTCTGATAATTGGTTGAGTCGTTTTCAACATCTTCACCTTGGTATACTGATAATTTGGTCCCTGAAGCCATGGCACAACTACTGGGCTGATCTCACAATCAACAATTTTTGAAAGAATGTCGGAACACCCACCTTCCATCCCGACAATGCCAGTATGGGATTTACCTACTGCATTTGAGAGCTTTTCCATACTATAACGAGGCAACTGAACCAGTCGTACAAACTCCCCACCACAAGACGCAGTAAAAGAAAGTATAGGAAAATGCTGAACTAACAGGGCAGGCTGAATATCTGCTTTACACACAAAAACATACATAATGTCCTTGACACTTGTGCCACGTGCTTTTGCTTCAAGAGCTTTTGTCGTTGAATTAAACCCAATGGTCACGTGCTTCAAGATTTCAGGTTCTTCTGGTTTAACTTTGAGTTTTTCACTTTCTAATAAAGTTTTCTCGTACCGACCTATAGGCCATAATACTGATAATAGAACATCTAGTATGGCTGCACTTTTTTCTAAGCTTGTCTTCGGCCACGTAACTTGGGTGTAAGGGTTGTCCAAAATGGGTTTGAAAACTTGTCTTCTCTTTTGGTCTAGCCTTTTGATGGAACTCGCTTGAGCCTTCGCCATGGTGTGGTGATGAAGGTGTAAGGGTGATGTATCTGGGGAAGTTTTACTTGCATTAGAAGGTGAAATATAATTCTTTTTCGCAAACAGAGTGTGAATATTGATAAGTTTGGGACAGTGTCTGCTCAAAAGATATCGAAAATCGGTAATTAGGTGATACAATCATAGAAACTCCATAAAGGAAGTGTACAAGGGTGTATTGATCTTTGGGTGAGTGTCTGACTTGCTCGTTTATCTCCTTAGAATTATAAGCTCATCACCTCTCGCAAGGTCATAATCTGTCTCAACTCTCGCTCAGGATTTTGGCAAAGATTCATTGTAGACTAGAATCTTCCATCTTTATGGAGTGCGATTAATGAGACATATCTAAAGGCTCTCCCAGCCTATAGTTTACATGTATGTACTATCAATTATATAGAAGTGGTTACAGAATCGATGGAAACTTACAACAGCGATAGTGAGATTATCTTCATGTTAGTGTTTGATACTTATAGACGTATAGTACATAAAATTGTATAACAAATATATCTGCCAAAGAGCTTTCTTTTCTGTCACCTTCTATCGATTGTCCTGCAAATAATTACTGGAAGGTCATACACAACTGGATTAATCAGATAACAGTCATTTAGAAAAATGGGGGAGACCTTAATACACCCAATCGCTTCAGCGCAGCTGATAGTGAGTATCCCATCACTTTTGTACTGAAGTAAACCACATCAAAATTGTACTAGAAAGGTACCCTTATGCTTCAAGTGAGTACACATAAGTAGCCCCATAAAAATGTCCTGGCCTGTGCTCAAAAAATGCCCACCTTTACCAATCTGAGGTAAGATTGTATTGGCATGATGCGGCGAAGACCTTCCCACTGCAGGTATCCTCAATGTGGCATTCCAAAAGACAGTTTTGGAATGTGTTCTTGTCATCACCTAGTAATCTACCAAACAAATAAATGGATTTATTAACCAGCTCAGTTGATACATCGCGTGTCAGAATAGCTTTCCGCTGGCTCTTTGGCAACTTTAAAAAAAATAACTTCAGATAAAAATAACCCACATGCCCTGATGGTGGCAGCAAATGTTCGAGGGTACCCCAAACTAAAGGTCCCCAGAATATCACGATCTGAAGATCAGATCACAGATCACAAGGGTGTGATCTTGCTTCACCTTGAACATATTATTTTTGCTATACATCTGAACGGTGCGTAGAAGAGAGAGTCAAAACTCCTTGGGTTTCTTTTATTGATGTCATAGGAGGTTTATCATCTCCCTGATCAAGAAACCCGGAAAAACATAGGGCTCAGACAATTAATAAACCAAATCTATGGAGATCACTGACATCCATACACAATACTCGATATAATAACTCAGAATAAAGACTACGTTGTATGGTGATTTGATTTCTTCGAAAGCTGATGCAAATCAAAAGTGACAGTGAGGACAGAGCACTTTCCAAAGTACTATCCTTACACCACAAATAACTCTAATTGCATTGTATAGGTCCATAGCTGAAGCTTGATGGCATAAGACTAAGACAGTATGACATTGAGACCAGATCTTGGTGACTTGTACCTCAAACTAAAAGTAAGAACATACAGGGAAAGATCCTCTGTGCATATAATTAAATCTGACCAGACTAAATGATTGCAGAAGGGAAAGGACAAAAGGCCATATCTCCACACCAAAAATGACTCTACTGAAGTAAACTTTTTGCGATTAAAAAAGTAAAGTCCAGAGGGGAAACCCCTTGAGCACCGAAAGACCACCGTACACCAAACCACCTCATACCAAACCACCGCACACCACAAAAGTCGTGCACGAGCCAAATCACAAACCCAACATGATTCGTACTTCATTCTCCTCAGATATCGATCAAGAGGAGGAGGTTATTCGTTTGAGTGACAATTTCTGTAAAGAAAACAACATCCCTTTCCCCGCCCATGCTAAGCCCCACGTAATGAAAAAGTCTGATCAGTCTCCTTGTAGCAGCCCTGGAACATTCCAACGGAGACGGCCCTTTAGTGCCAAAACATCTTCTCCTAATGTTCGGAATTGCTTTGTCTTTGACGAATCCTGGGATCCGTACGATGAATCTACCGAAAACATCAAAGCTGTAAGGTTTGCCGGCTTCAATAACACCTTACCTCCAAGGACTGGAGGTGAGGATCAGCCTTTGAATGACGATTTTTTGAATGGTCTGAAGGACGATGAGTCAGAACTTTCGAGATTGGAAATCCAAGATTTGGTGAATTCAGCTTTGAAAAACCTTTCCAAAAAACCTCTACCAGAGTACAACCTGTCTGAAGCAGCCAAACTCTTGGTCAAGAGGTCGTGGGAGGTTTTGGATGACTTGGCACGGATGACAAATGCGATTGACGAAAAATGCAACAGTATTAGTAATCTCGAAGCGCGGCTGAACGATTTGGAGGTGCAAGGAATTTGTAAACAAAAAAGCCATGACGAGGTGGAAAACAGGTTGCAAATTGCCGAGGATAAGTGTGTCAAATTGTGCGATGGCTTGAAAAAGTGTTTTGAAAGTGATGGCCTGAAATTGGTTGGAGAGGATGTTCTCATGTCTGTAGGAAATGCTTTGAAAGAACGCCAGGTACAGCTGAAATCATTGCACGAGGAGAAGAGTTCACTTTTAGGCAAGTTGAAGGAGCTTGACTTGAAGAACAGAGAAGTCGCACTTGAGGCAGAAATGAGTTCCTTAAAGAAAGAGATAATGGCACGTTTGTCGTCAGAATCGCAAGACAGAGCGATGCAGATTCGCGAGATGACTAAAACCTCTGCCACCTCTGTGCTTATCCAGTCCAAAGATCAGGAGATTGAGCATCTGAAGAGTAGTCTGAAGGAAAAAGACTCATGCTGGGAGAAGCAGAAAGAGACTCTCAGATGTGTTGAAAAATCTCACCTAAAAGAGCTTCTCAACAAGAAATCAACCATAGAGTCACTCATTTTGAAAGTGGAGGACTACGAGGGCAGAATTCCACTTCTGGAAACTGAATTGAGTGAGCTATCCTCACAGTTGCAACATCAGCAAAAAGAGGTGGTCGAGTCAAACAGAAGAAAAGATCTGCTTGCCTATTTCTACAACAACCTTTATCAGCTCTTCACAGAAGAAGTGATGGAGCTACTGGATAAGGAAACCCAAAGGCACATGCAGCATTTTCAGCACAACCTAACTTCCTTCGAAATGGAGGAGAAGAAGCAAATTGAATCGATGGTTCAGGCCAATAAATTCCTGGTCAAAGCTTTTCTTAAAGGTTCTATCGCCAGGGCTACGGCGAAAACTAACAAAAAAGGTCGTGCGCGGAAACAAAAACTATCCCATGCTGTATGAAACAGTTGTACCCTTAATCAATACTGGCGGGAGTGAAAAGTTCCAAGCCGCTTTGCTGCAGTTGCGGGAGGCGGATCTCGATGAGTCGGCTTCTGCAGAGGAAAAAATTGGCATTCTTAGTGCTGTCAACGACACACTTTCCGATAATGAGTCATTGGTTACAGGATTCGGACCCGATGTCTTGGAAATTTGCATGGAATTCTTTGATTCCAATTGGCCTTATGGCATGTCAATCAGGGAATACCCCGGTATAATAATGATAATGAAGATTTGCGATATCCTGGCCCGGACTGGGAATCCCGATAAACTGTTTGGTTTAAGCTGTGAGCTTTTGAAAGCTCGCCGTTTCCCACAGAGTCGGCTGAACCCTTCAGCTGAGTTGTATAAGGCTGACTTTTTCTTGGGAGTTTTCCTCACAAAAGTACGGTGGCACTGTCTGGTAGAGTTGATGGTGGGGTCTTTCAGAAGGATTGAAACATTCCATCCTTCTGAAACTCTCTCCTCGTTGATCGAAACGCACCTTGAAATGCTTCAGTGCCACCGCTGGAATTTGCCCTTTACCGTATTCTACTTGAGGCGTCTCTACGCATTCTTGCGAGACTACACTTTCCCACAGCGTCCAGACCATCTGGCAACGGGGCCAGAAGTTGAAAAGGAAAACGCGCTTCAGAGACACCTGCTCGAGGAGTTTTTACTGAAAGTCATAGGGAGTGGTCTTGTGGACTCGTCTTTGAACTACACCCTCAAGTACTACGTAACGCTGCAGCCTCAGCGTTCTACCCAGGAACATATGTGGCGCGACGAGTACAGAGACGAAGGGGAATACACAGTGTTGATGAGTTTGAGACTCTTGATACAGCGATATCTTATGCTGGCGCTATCCTTCGATTTGGACTTGATTAACATGTTCAAGAATAACTGTCAAGTGGAGGGCGATTCCGAAGTGGGAATTGTTGAATCACTCTCGCCGTTTGACGAACAGCTGGCTGGAATTTGCATTTTAACTGCTCAGTCTGTGAGTGACGACGAGTCGCGGATCGAAGATTTGGACTTTTCTCATATCATTACCAAAACTGTGCAAATGCTAGCCCCGCTTTCACTGGAAAACGAGGAAAGAGCTGCACTTGAAGATAGTTTGGTTTATCTGTTGTTTGTCAAGCTGATGCACAAAAAGTCAGACTGCCATCAGATTGGTGAGATATCCGTTGCAGTTGTTGGTTTGTTGGTTAAGATGCTTGTAAAAATCGGCTCTCGTAAGAATTGCTCAAAGTACACAAAAGTGGCTATCTTCACAGTGTTCACCAGGCTTCTTTTATGTATGAATGAGGATGCTGCGTGGGACACAATGATGTCTCTCTTGGAAGATGGCTCTTTATCTGAGTGCCACGGATGTCTGACCAACATTTTCACCTCGCTCATTGCAAGAAGAAAGGCCACCTCCGTGTCTGACCTGGAAGATGGATTTTCCAAGATGAGTTTACGTGGGAATGGTTCTATCAGTGAAAAAAGACGGGAAAAATTGCAGAATTTCCTTGGAGAACAACTTGACCAGGTTGATTCAAAGGAAAAGCTTTTGCCCTACCTGAAACTGCTTCTTTCCGTGAAGGAACTATTGGAAAAGGAGTTCCTCGACAAGTCTATGGAGAAGGTGCAGGGATGGAACTAATGTTTGTTGGAAGGGCATTCAATGAACCAATTCAACCAGTGGTGTGTATTGATATTTTTACAGCCTTTCATTTGGTTGATTTAAAGGCACGAGTCAGCTTTGTTGAGTATCCCAGAGTAAACCGATTGAGCATTACCGCTTTTGTAAAGAATGGGATACTTCTATCTTTTATCTGGCAAGAGCAGCGGTTTCATCAAAATCACCTCGCAAGGAGATTTATTCAACCAACCTTCACTGATAATACTTCAAGCTAGAACAACCAAAATGAGTCATGAAGACGTGGTGTACTGGGAAGTTTTCTTCCACATCTTAACGCTCTTAGAGATGGCTCTCATAGTAGTCGGCGAATAGATTCGTTGATGGCGCGCCAGTAATTTTCAACTCAGTCTATTATGGAAGTATTAATTCATTTGTGGCTATAATAAGCCTCTTTGTATAGACGTCCTGAGCATTGTAATAGCACCCTTCTTGCACAGCTAGCTAGCGAAGTCAACGTCTATGAGCTTACAGTTTTACACTGTAAGTCAGGAATTGGTCTTACAAATCATCTTGTCCGCTTCTCTTCTAAAATGGGTTTTATAGCTAGAACTAAGCTTTGTCTCACCTCAATAAGTAAAATTGACTGTTTCAGTCGGGTGCCATCTGCCAACCTATTATCAGCAGAATCACTTCTTTGGACCAGTTTATCAGATGGGTGCAATACATACCAGGAGACTCATTGTAAAGGAGACCTCTATAAACTCCCTTGAACCGCCTGCTGATCATGGAGAGGTTCAACTGGGGAGCTCAACCTTTAGCTATGCGAATTGATTCTGCTGTATAATGGAACACATATCCCTAATGGCTAAAGTACCCTCTTCCTGTACTAATATCCCACCAGAGCCGAAAGGGGAGTGGACAATGTATACCAGACAAATTTATATTTGAGTGCTACAGATGTGGCAAACAAGGTCGCTGTAAAACTAACCGGACTATCTCTGAAAGGCGTATGTTAACGATGAGCTTATTTTAGATTGACGATACGAAGACCTTTCTCTTTATTCTAGCTTTTCGCGGATACTCAAGAATAGGGTATCTCAGGGACTCCTCTCCACTTTAGGGGCAATTTCAATAATTTCATATGCAAGTCCCCTGAAAACAAAAAAAAAAAAAAAAAAAAAAAAAAAAAAAAAAACACAAATCAACCAAACAAATGAGACAAAAGAGGGCCAAGCAGTACAAGAAGCAAATGAATGTCTACCACCATGCATTCAAATTCCGCGCACCCTACCAGGTGATCTGCGATGATGCTATAGTGCTGGATGCGTCGCGGATGTCGTATGACTTGGAAAAAGGTCTAAGAAATTCTGTTCAGGATGAGATCAAGCCGATGATCACCCAGTGCTGCATTCAGAGTATTTACAACTCGAAAGAGGAAAGAGCGATAAATTTAGCCAAACGGTTCGAAAGACGGCGGTGTAATCACGATTATCGTAACCCTCTCTCGCCTTATGACTGTATAAACTCTATAGTAAACGTAAACGGCCACAATAAGCATAGGTATATTGTAATAACGCAGGATGAGCGGCTGAGACAGAAGCTGAGAACCGTTCCTGGTGTTCCTTTGTTTTATATCAACCGATCGGTATTGATTATGGAGCCTCTGAGTGGTGCTTCGGAGAAGTTCTCAACCGGTGTAGAAAATGCAAAGCTGACAAAGGGACTCAACGATACTGGACGCGTTGACAAGGCGGAGGTTCCTAAGAAGCGTAAGGGCCCCAAAGAGCCAAACCCCTTGAGCATGAAGAAGAGGAAAAACGAAAGCGATGAAAAGCAGGAGGATGGTAAGAAAAAGAGAAAGAGAAGACACAGGAGGGGAGATGCTGAAGCCGGGAAAGGCAATGGAGAGGATGTGAAAGAGAAGGAGAAGGAGAATGTTGAGCAGGAGTGAATAGTCTTTGTTTAGGTAGCATTGTTTATAATGAGGTGTTGAAAAATGACAGATACACTGTGGGAGATTTAAAAATGAAGTAGAGTGACTTTGACTTTACCTCAAAGTTTGCAGCCCGAATATCTTGATCTTCAACGAATCCTCAAGAACACGCCTTGTTGAAAGGTTTACTTCGCTGAGAATAGAAGCCATCCACTAGAAGGGAATAAAACAAACAAAAACAAGCGAGCTGAAAAAACCAAATGATTGGAAAAGAATTGAAAGTTGCCGGGGTTCTATAGTTCGGTTAATACTGGCTTCACGAGAATCTGGAGTAGTTTTATAAGTAGGTGAAAAAAAAGGTAAAGGGAAAGATTCAGGTATCAATATTTTCTCTTTGATTAGGAATTACAGTTATATTTCATATCTGAACTGATACTCTCATTTAACGAACGCTCTCCGTACCAATACCGCTTTGCAATCGGAAAAAAAAAACATATATATGGCCCATATATATTCTTCATGATGAGACCGTTGCGACAGCTCTCTTCCCAGAGAAAACTGACAGCGTCACAATTGAGAAAGCAACGAAATCAACTTGCCGCGTCATCTTTGCGAGATGTGTTTGAGGCTTTTGGAAGCTCGTCTCAGGAGGAGGATTGGAATACTGAAAATTTCGATCCCAAGCCGGTTTATGACAATCCTTCCAATTTCTATAAAATCTCCTTTGCCGAGCAGCAGCACATTGTTAAAGAGTTACAGGAAAAATGGTTACTTTTGAATTGGTCAAAAGTGCCACACGGTGTAAAAGCAGTGTCGTACCTTGTTGCGTATGGGAACTATGGACCACGGGAGAAATTTGACTCAAAACCAGCTGATCTTCCTTTCAAAACTCCTAGTTTTATTACAGAAACTTCTCCCAATGCCGAAACGTTAGTTCGGCCAGTTGCACCGGTAAGTCTGAATCTATGCACAGAAGAAAGGAGAAAACAGTACAACAAGGAGAGGAAAATGGACCCTGTATCCAAAACGGTTATCTTTGTTTGTGCTATTTTGACTGTGATTAATTTCAAGAGAGACAGGCGAATAAATAACACAAACACGGTTCCTTTAAATGAGTATGAGATTTACCTGCAAAAAAAGCCACAGGAGGATGAGGAGGAGGCAGAGAGGGTTTACGCTGTGCAAGATGTAAAGAATGGGGAAAAGAAGTGGTATTACTTGTGGCTTAAATGATATCATTGGAGACACAAGTAGAGCGAGAATGTATATATTGAGTAGTTGTAGTTGTTTTGGTAACGAACAACAAACGAAGGGCTGATTAGGATAAGTGGAGTGCGGATTTCAAGTTGATCAGTGCGGAGGGTTTTAGTGGCGCGAAGTAACTTTGCTTGTGGTGCGCATTGAATCGAAGCGGAAATGATGTACTTCTTTGATGGAATGGTTTCTATCGGTGTACTCTCTGATTGTATTTGCGGGACTGTTGTTGTCTGAATGGATGGAGCACTTTCGGGATGACTAGATGAGACGATTACTAAAACTATGAAAGCTGTGAAAAGACAGTGTTGTGGTTTCTATTTTTCCCCGGTTGTTTGATATAGTTCAGAGACTTATTGAAAGGGAATCTTGGAGCGTCTTTTTACCATAGTTTTTAGTGAAGACTTGCATGAGATGACCTCAGGATAATGCAGTGTAGCGTTGGTTTAGCCAAAGAAGATGTCATTCAAAGTCCCCGATCGATTCAATGAGATCCTATGTCGAGGTTTCTGGGGTTTACAAGAAATGAATTAGCATCTCAAGATCATGTTCGATCTGACAAGGCCGGAGTAAGACCGATATGCTACGTTAGTGCTTTACCAGTGCATTGTCCTATAAAAAAGATGCTAAAGAGGGAAGGTAAGGGTACGAACCATTTCTCCAAGACTGAGTGTGAGCGTACTCATATCATGACGCCCTGGTTCAGTATAACCGCTGTTGCATTGTCAGCAGTGGACTATGTTTGAGCATATGTCCGCATCGTACTAGCTGATCCATAAGATTTTCATACTGATCGGATTCCTCATATATATCAGCACTCTGAATGCTTCCGAGTCCTCACATCACCAGCTTTCATTATTTCAGACCTCAAATCATCTACTCAAGCTATAATACAGTTTCAACGCTGCTACATATACTGGAGGTAATAATATAGCAGACATGGTGATGTCCGGTTGCGACGAAGGGTATTGCTTGGGGGATGGTCCATATCTGTAGATATAATGACATTTGCACAGACGTGGTTTCGTACTTGAATGATTACGAGAGGAATTTATATGGCCAGATTGGAGAAGATCCAAGGCCTAATCAAGAGCCAGCTGAGGTCTTCAATAAAACACCATGGTCTGTGAGATGAAAAGAGGGCCCTCCTCTAGGTTTCTGTTTCGTGACTCGGTTTATCACATAGAAGGAGAGGTAGATGGTCGTCTTTTGTCTTCTGGTTTGTTGCTTTCAAAGAAACATTGAATACTCGATCTGCACCAGGCAATTATCTCTTCGATCAAGGCTGTAACTTTGACAAGACTTTGAATTCTTTGTCTCAGATCATTTGCATCAGCAAAGTTGATGCGACTATTCTTGAATTTTCTGTAGTACACCTCGTACAGCGTCCTGATCAATTTACAACTATCTAAAGAGGTTGAATGGCAAGGGCGCAACCTTTGTGAAGAACTGCTACGGAGACGATTTCTGATAAAGAGAAGTAGTCACGAGGACAAGTAGAGGGGCAGTCGGAGGAGTAAGAGGAGGAAGGGTTTGAGTCATGTGAGGATGGTGAATGTTCTGGATCAAGGGGAGAATGCTGCTCATTAGCCACCTTTCTTCTCAAACGACGCATTGAGGACTGACCTCAAGGAGAAAATTGGCTATTTTGAAGCGCAGGATAAGTTTAAAGCATCAGAGCAACAGCAAATGGCTGATGTCTCTTGCAACTGTCTTGAAACTCCAGCTTTGTCAATAGAAGAAGTACGGCGATCAGAGAATTGCAAAGGTGGAGCAAATTGCTTCTCTCACGGTAATTTCTTGGACGACGCTTACGTTGTTTACCAGAGACAGATGAAGCATCACCAGAGAATTGATCATTGGAGGTAGTAACAGGTTCTGAGAGAGTAACAGAAGGAGCGGCCGCATCGTGAGGAACTCTATGACATTACCTCCAATAATAAAATCCCCATCAAAAGAGACGGTGTGAGAAACAATGTCATCTGAAATTTGGAAACGCAAAATGTCTTCTCCCACATCCTTACATCTGCTTTGACTTTGCCTATCTTTGAAAATAAATCTCCTCAGCTTAGGCTTCCTCGACATTAGCATTTCGACAAATGGTTAAACATCGAAATAATCCAGCATCCCTTGAGCGCACGACAAAATAAGAACCTTCCACACCTTTTAACTACTGAAAACCCTAACAAAAATGGAATTAAACGGCTAATCTACCAAAACACCGGAAATGCAAAGTTACTCGTCATCCTCCTCCTCATCGTCGTCCAACATGTACTCGTCCCAGCTTTTCTGTACGGTGGATCTAACGCGTTTCACGTACTGGGACCTGTGATCTCTGTACAAATTTGCCGCTTCTGCATTGGCGGGACTGGCAGTGTTTGGATCGTTAAGTAGACTCTGAACCGAAGTCAAAATGGATGCAACGTCATAAGTTGGGGACCATCTATTCTGGAGAATATCGAGACAAAGCTCTCCATTGGTGTAAACGTTTGGGTGAAACATTTCACTGAGAAACTTTACAGTTGGTGGTTTATTGGGATATTGTTCGTCAAATTTTATCAAAAGTTTAAAAGTTCCATCTTCAAATGGTGTTTCTGCTGGGCCAATGATAACGGCATTCCATATCATAACGTTATCGGGAAGAGGAGAAGCAGAAACCCCGCTAGGAGCATCTTGCTGCATTCTCTAAGTGTTAGGTTTAAAAGTGTGGATTACTAACCTTGAAGTCCCTCATGAGCCTTCTTCTTGCGGGAGTTGACATTGTGGCAAGGTGGTGCAGGGATTGACAGAAATGGTTTTGAAGCGAAAAGCGGAAATGTCTTTGAGTGATAATTCGGCTTTTTATGTACGGTCTAAAGGTTTAGCGAGCGATGTAATTGGTGTATGGCTTGAGTTGTTTCTTTCCCTTCTGAAGATGTAGCGAGGTCTTGCCCTCTTGGTTCTTACTGGAGGGATATGTCAGGGAATAGGGTTTACTATTCCCATGTTTTGGTTTTGATATTTGACAAACAACAAACAACCTGTACTGAATTCAAGTTGTTAATCGGTTGGGGTATATACCAGCAGAAATACTTTCTTATGTGGCTTGCTTCAGCTAGAAGGACTGATTGAGTTCTGTTGGATAGAACAAATGGGGATAACTGTCTGGGAAAAATACGTGTGTTGTACACAATATAGTCCCAAATGCCGGCCATTGGTGTGGTCTCAACGTTAAACTGCTTTTCACCTCAATGACACTGAGTCTTTCGTAAATCAGCTTGTGGAGTGTCCAGTTCTCGTGTCTCTTGCTGAACTAAACATACAGCCGGCTGCTCAATACTCTGAAGCGTGATGTTTCGATTCTGTATTGCTATTTCCAGATCATTGCTTCTAGAAGATGACATGATGTCGTTATTTTCCCTTCTGGAAGGTAGTCTGACATTTCTTTGCTTTCAGAATGTCAGCTAGTGCCAAAAAAACAGAACAGTGGAATTATATAATACTTTTGAGATTTACGATAAATCGGTACAGAAAGTTTAGAAAAGATTTTTATCCGTGGCGCAAGTATGGAGCTGCATTTTCGATTGATCCTGCTGTGCCATTCATTGATCCTCTAATGATGCAAATAGTACGGTATATGCGAACACCGTATTCCTCAGTGAATAAATGAGATGGATTCTAATCGGAGCAACTCTCACCAAAGTTTAGACGTAAATGGAGCAGCCAAAAAATATGCAACGGCACTTTGATCTCTGCTTTCCTTCAGAGATGTTTCTTACTACTTTTTTTCATGCAGTTACGTACTCACCAAAGGGGAACGAGCATAAATGTTTATCCACTATTAACAAAACATTCAATAGAGCATGTGAATGAGTTTGATCATCTAACAGATGCTGCATGCTCTTAAAACCGGACTTGGACTCTGTCCAGGACGCTAATCAGCCAAATGATCAATCAATGTGGTATTTATTCAGAGCCGTGGTGAATCAACCAACTAATTGCGACGAAGCGTAAGCTGAGAAGCTATAATTTATTCCACTGCAAAAAGCATATGTAAGGATGCGTATGTAACGAAAATTGTGTCACGCATCCAAACACCTTGGCGCCTTGAATAGTTTCAAGAACTCAATCTCACAACATTTCTCTTTGTTACTTCATTCTTTGTCATCATCCTATGATCTACACCATGAACTGTCGACACTAAACTTGGTAACTACTTTCCCCTGTTCCTTTTCATATTTTATATTTTTTTTTTCTCAAGGCATCTTATGCTCATTCCACCTCCTTCAAGTACTGCTCCTTCAGCTGACCCTTCCCCTTCTGCTGCTAGTGAACGGAGACTTCAACATACTTGCGAGAGAGTGAGAACACTGCTTGAGAGGCGTGCACAGTTGGTCGCCACTACCGAACAAACAGACCCTGTTGAACGGAGACGTCAACTTTCCTCCTCCTCTTCCTCCTCATCTTCCTCCTCCTCTTCCTCCTCCTCTTCCTCCTCATCTTCCTCCTCATCTTCCTCCTCATCTTTGCCTCCTTCTACCGACTCCTTCTACCGAATCCTCACTGAGCAGATCACCATCATCACATTTACCCCAAGCAGCTTTCATTTCGGAGCGGCAATCCCTCAGCCAGGAAAATTTCCCTTCATCTTTCGCTAAAGTATCCCTTCCCTCAAAATCATGTGAAGTGTGCAATGAACAATCAAACGGCCGAGATCACTGGCTCGGGATGGAATGGCAGGATAGAGGTTCTGGTCATATACATGGATTTTTGTGGATGGATGATATGCCAGCAGTTGATAAATTAGACTGGAGTAATTCTCAAGAAATATACGAGGCTGCGGAATATTTCAATAGAGTGATTCAAGCTTGGAATCCGAAGCTGAATGCCCCCCGCCCGCCCGTAGCAGCCTCATCCATAAATATGACTATTAAAGAAGTACGCGAATCGCGCAACCTGGAAGATGATCATGGTGATTTGGTCAACGAGGCTACGAGGCATGGTAAAACTATTAACGGTGTCCGGCAACGTGTAAAGGAACTGGGATGTCTTGGAAAACGTAATGGTAAACGGTATTGCCGGTTCAATGCACCATGGGATCTCGTTGCAGAGGCTAAGTTGCATGTCGATGAAGACGGCAAAAAGGTTTTCTCTCCAGTCAGAAACGACAATTGGTGCAACAAGCATTCCAAGCTGTTATTGCTGGCTTGGAGGGCCAACTGCAACATACAATTGACCACAGACCTGAGCGCAGTGAGATCATATATAGCGAAATACGCCTCGAAAAGTGAGGTCGAAACTGTAAGTTACAAGGAGACGCTAGTCGCTCTTGCTTCCTCCCTGGATCCATCTATCAGCGCGATATCTCCAGTCAAGGATGCATGCATTTGTTACTGAAGCTGCCTTTGGTAAATAAAACCCGAGAGGTGGTGAGTCTGAGTGCCCAACTGAAAACTTTCAGCGTTTTAAGATCTGGTTCGCGTGATGAGATCTACAATAATGATACTGATCAAGAAGAAGATGATGTTTCAATCTCTAATTTTTGGAAAAAGTATATAGATAGACCTGTAGAGTTTGAAGGTGTATGTGCCTTCTCCCTCATGGCTGACCAAGAAAGAAAAGGGTTGCAGTCAAAGTGTGGCCCCTGTTTCGTAAAATTTCCAAAATGAACCTCGACTCACAGGAATATGAAAGGTTTTGTATAAGCGAAATGCTTCTTTACCAGCCTTTTAAATTAGCTCATGAAAGAAATGAACATTTACTCTCTTTTTTTTTTTTTTCGTTTACTTCGTACACGACCTCCATACATTCGTCGTATTCAGAAACTCTCAGTCTCTGCCATATTAATTGTCTCTTCAAACACAGTCCTCTTTTGCACACCAACTGAGTCTGTATTCAATGTCCAAACAATGTCAACTTATCTCACGTCCAGATAGGCAACTGAACAGAGTTAGAATCGCCGTCAATATCCGGTGATTTGTCCGGAAGTGGGCTCTTCAATGCACCTTTTTCATATCCAGTAATTTGTCGATAAAGTCCAAATCCAGTATATCTATCACTTGAACGGGCTATCCTCAGACTGGAGATTCCATCAAGAAGAGCAACACCTAAGAAGGTTTGTATGATACTAAAATGGTTTAGCAGCGTTTGCTCGGTTTGACTCCCATACTTGGATGTTGGCATATGACCACGTTATCCTTCCTGCTCAACCAAACAGCTGTTGAGCCTCTGGTGCTATCAAATACGCTTCTGTAGTTCATAAATAATATTCCTCTCATCGTTTACCCAACAATAAGTACAGCCAATGAGGTCCCTTTTCTTTTAGTTCTTCCAACAAAAACAATCAATATTCACACAAGGGCAGACCAATCACAGTTCCACATTACGAGGGCATTTCAGTAACTCCAGCAGTAGAATCCTACACAATGAAACGATTCCTCCACACATCCAATGTCACAGTCAGGGAAATTGCAGACAACATCATGGAACTAGCTCCGTTTCCGGAATATTCCGTCCTCTTGAACGAACGGCATTTTTTCCAAAACTCCATACTGCTTGACTGGAGCAGAAAGTCTCCACATCCGGTTTCTCTTAAACAACTATCCGGGTTCGGACGTCGGCTGACAAGAGAGAAAATCCTCACATCCGCCAACTTTGCCAGAATGGAGATCCCCATTCGAATGGCCATAAGAATCAAAGACCTGCAGCACCTGCCCTTTGGCGTAGTGAACAACTTCCACCTGGTGCAAGTGTATGAGAGCTACTACCACTGTTTCAACAAGTTTCGCAAGTTTCCCAAAATCGAATCGCTGGACGATAACGATCGGTTCTGCGAGTTTGTGAGGAAAATGCTAAACGACCATTTACTCATTCTTCCGCATCTCATGATGGGTTCCTTAGAGTGTAGTATTTCGCAGAGTCTCTCGCAGGCCGAGCTGGACCATTTCATGTCTCTTATGCTGAGATCCAGAATAAGTAGACGGGTCATTATGGAACAGCATCTGGCACTAACCAATAACTACATTACTGACCCCTTTTCCAGTAAACCTCCTGACTTTATAGGCGATGTTTTCGATGCGTGCTCTGCCGTGGAAACCATCAGGAAAGTTGGCCAGATGGTTTCGTCCCACTTGCAGAGTCTGCATCCCAATGTGGAGATGCCTAAACTAATCATCGAGGGCCACGATGCAAAGTTCCCCTTCATGATGACCCACCTCAACTACATAATGGGAGAGCTTCTTCGTAACGCTTACAAAGCCACCATTGACTGCCATTTGCAGAGAAAACAACAATCCTCTATTCCACCTATAACTGTGAGTGTCTCGGAGTCCAAGCGCGACGTGACTTTCAGGTTCTCGGATTTGGGCGGAGGCGTTGACCAGCCTACTCTTGACAATCTATGGTCTTTTAACAAGTCCCCTCAGTTTGCCAGAAAGAGCTTGTCAAACTTCCACAGACTGCCGGGATTGGACATCACCCCGCGGTTTCCTGTTTTGGATAACAGCCCCCATACGAGTGATCCCAGTGCAATGATATCTCTGCCCGATCTGAGTGCTGAGATGATGCAGTCCAAAGGTTCGCTCAACTCCCTCATACAGAGACCCTTTGAGTACTCGCTCGGAATCAGCCTGCCCATGAGTAAGATCTACACAGACTACTGGAACGGCGATTTGCAGCTTCACTCGATGAAGGGGTACGGCAGCGATGTCTTCCTGAGACTCAGCAAGCTGGGAGGCGTCCACGAGAAGCTTCAGCTTGACAGGGCGTGAGATGTTTGGAGACAGGATGCAAGCTCTGGTTTCTAGACACTGTCGTCTGATTTCATTGCTATTGATAGTTGTATTGGTCTGTAAGTGTAAAAGTATGTAGGCCAGGGATGCCACGGTCTGAATAGATTAGACCAACTACGAGACTCTCTGGCCAGCTTGACTTTCGAGATTACCTCAACTTGAAACTGGCGCTTTATGCTGATTATTCACTTGTTGCTCTGTCGTTCTTGTTCATATGTTTCTAAGCATCATGAGATGTCATAAGGGCATATCAGGTTTGCGACTCAACAGAATACTGAAACACGGTACCTTGACACAATTACGGAGACGCCCTGCCATGAGCGAAATTATTAAGGGCTGCCTATAAATGCAAATGTCATTCATCTCGCATTGTGCAATTGTCCTTCTCTTCTTAAAAAGCGGAATGCAACCTTTTATGTCTGCTGATAAAATCCCGGCTGGTTTTTTACGGCTCCAAGAAACAATGCCTGCTTTCAGACATTATTCAAGTTATGTGGTATATCTCCCAAGGTCTCTTTAATTGATTTCAAGAAGAAAAAAGACGAGGCAGTTGCACGATTACAGATTCAACAACAGAGTCCAATCACATCAGCCAGTGTCTTTATCATTAACATCCAGGGTGTCAGTTCAAGCGTTTTAGATAGTCAACAACCATGCAGTACACTGAGCAAGTGATTCTTTTCAATGCCTATAAAGATCTCGTTCGAATACAGTTATAGTTTGCCTCCTCGATGACCCGAGATGTTTCATTATCGTCCTCTTTTTTTTGAAAACGCGGGGCTAGCTGTAAGCAGAAGCGCTACTGCCCCATACGACAGAATATTGTATCGAGATATTACTAGCCTAAGTCCAAAGCATTCAAAACAAAATCTTCTCTAACACTGCGGGATTAATCGCAGACACGTACCTCATAAAGGCATGCTATTGTTGGGAGACGGCTTACATAAAAAAAAAAAAATCAAACATGGGGGCATTTCAGGAATTTCGCCATCAATATGCAAGATAAGCGGCGCGAATTTCCCTTTTGGGAAATGCCCCCCCTATTTAAAAAGCGACAGATATCTCGGAAACCCTTTATGTACAGACACATACACAGATGGGTCCCTCGATTTGCTAGAGGCTTTAAAACAAGCCGTAGTCATGCAAATCACAAAATCTTGATGCTGTCTGGGATGAGTGTGATGGGTGTAGCTGGCTCAGCTTACATCTTCAGTAGCCAGCCTATTCTCACTGATACATACGCAGCTGCCAACCTGATCTCGGTTCTCCCGAGAATGGTTCTCCCGCATGAAGTGCAAAGACACTCATCTTTCGATGACTGCTGGGTTGTGATACATGGTAAAGTCTACGACCTAACTGATTTTTTGAAAAAACATCCTGGAGGAGCACCTCAGATCCTCCAGTATGCGGGTAAAGATGCCACTAGCGCATTCAGTCAAGTTCACTCTGTAGACACCATAGCCAGAATTCTCCCACCTGAAAGTTGTCTGGGTTTACTGGACGGTGTACTGGAAGTGGAGGAGGAAGTGAGCGGAGACGAATTGCAAAGACTAGATTCCTTAACCCGTAAGCCTCCGTTATCTATGGTGTTCAGTTTGTCTGACTTTGAGCACGTTGCACAGATGGTTTTGCCAAAAACCACCTACGGCTACTATTCCACAGGCGTATGTGACGAGTTTTCTTTAAGGGAGAATCGCTATGCTTACGGGCGGGTCTTCTTCAATCCAAGGTGCCTCACAGATGTGTCTACGGTGGATATCTCTTCCACTATGCTTGGATGCGAAGTAGACGCACCTATATATATCACTGCCTTTGCAGGGTCTCGACTGGCCCATCCCTTGGGAGAAGTAAATTTGACAAATGCCGCTTTCAAAGAGAATATTATCCAGATGATTCCATACCAGTGCTCATACCCCTTTGACGATTTTATAAAGTTTACAAACCGGGGCCAGGAACAGTGGTTTCAGTTGCACTTTAAAGACCCGTCTGAGGTAAAAGACGCGAAAAAGTACCTTCAGGCTTGCGAGGACGCGAAATGTATCAGAGGCATCTTCATCAATGTAGATCTTTCGGCCGCTGGCCACAAAGAGAGAGATTTCAAAATTAGGGCAGAAATGGATCCACTGGGGACACTCAACGTTTTCGCAAATCCCGACTGGCAATACGCTTCATTGACGTGGGAAATGATGGATGAATTTCGTAAAATGACAGACCTGCCTATCGTTTTGAAAGGGGTTCAAAATGCCAGAGATGTGGTACTTGCCGCTGAGCACGGGTTCGAAGGCGTGATTATCTCCAATCATGGAGGCAGGCAGCTCGATTTCGCGAGGCCGCCACTGGAGGTTTTGGCTGAGGCTCGTCCCCTATTGAAGAGCAAGGGCTTGGAGGATAAGATTGAGCTGTACATCGACGGCGGGATCAGAAGAGGTTCCGATATTATCAAAGCCCTCTGTTTGGGGGCGAAAGGAGTTGGTCTGGGAAGACCGTTCCTCTATGCCATGTCTGGATACGGTGAAGAGGGAGTAGTTCGGGCGATCCAGATCTTGAAGAGTGAAATGATTCGAGACATGAAGCTATTGGGTGTCAGTAAAATAAGCGACTTGAATGAGGATTACGTTGATCTGAGCTCACTCAAGTCCAGAGCAGCTGTAGGACAGACTGAATGACTCGTCGTATCAGCAGCTGAACTATCCGCCCTTCCTGTGAATAAAGATCACATAAATAGCTTTGTTTTGATGATTTGAAGTACTAGGTCAATTTTCCACGAGTGGTTGAATTCTTGTAAGATCAGTCTCGCTTGCGATGAGATGGGAGCAGTGTTGCAGACTCTCAGCAGTAGCAGTGATTAGTCGCAAACTACCAAAAAATAGTCGAAATGGGTCCCTGAGGGAAGCCTAAACCGAACTGTAAGCGCATCAGTGCGTCGTCCTATAAATGCGCCGACTGGTCATTCTTAAGGTTTAATTGCTTGAATTAAATCGGCAATAGCTGTCGTTTGGGCAGTAAGAAGGAGATGTATGTTTTGTAGGTATCCTAATTTTGAGGGAATATAGCTATCTTCTCCTGCAGCGGCTGATGCATTTGATTAGATTGCACAGGTGAGCTTTTCACCTGATCCCAAATTGATAAACTGGATGGTGTGAGGATGGAGGATTGCGAAGGTGCTGATGAAACCTTGTGCCGCACACGACTCTTTCGTGATGGAAAAAGGTACGAGGATCAGATGGTTAGAATCTTACTAACAAAAGAATTAACCCCTTCAAAGCTGTCTTCTTCTGGACAGAAGGAGTCGCATTCGATCATGTCATTACTGAACGATCCAGTTCAGCCTAGGTCAGATTCAGTAAGACTGCCCTCACTATTTTCTCAGACTCAAGAACGTCAAACTGCTCCAAAATACTACCTTCCCGAGTCGCAGAGTGTAGCTGCAAATAAAATCGAAATTCCGCATGAAGTACTAGTCATATCTGACGGCGATTCTCCAAGTGCAAACCTCCAGGAAAAGAATCAGCTTATTGTGGATAATAAGGAAATCACGCCCACTACGGAGATTGTGGGTGCAACTCAAAATATGAATCAAAATGTTATTCAAAATGCTGCAAGTACCGAGACGAAATCTTCCAACGTGGACGATTCAAAATTGAAACTGACAAAGTCTGGCAAACCGAGAAAGCCACGAATGACTAAGAAGGAAAAAGAGGCGAAGCTCGCTGAGGCGCAGCCCTCGAATGGGTTAATTGCAGCTCCGCTGGCTGGTGTTAAAGATGATAAGAAACCTGCTACTGCGAAGAGGAAAAACGAATCAGACAAGGAAGATTCAAAGACCAAAAAGAACAAAAAAGATTCCAATGAAAAAGACCCCCCTCAAAAAGAGTTTCAAAAAGACTCCATCCAGAAGGAAGGTACTCCAAAGCCAGAAGCTGTTCCGAATCCAAAACCCTTGACTCCACTTCCCGCGCCATCTCTTTTGGATGTAATTGACAAGGGCGATAAAGATAAAGGTATTCCCGAGGATCCTGTGATTGCACTGGAGATTCCCCTTTGTTCCGACGTAAATCCTCCTGGAACAACGCAGGTTGTTTTCAATCTGATGAAGCTTTGCGAGGACAAGTACGGGTTCAAGGCTATGAATCCACACGCAAAGCTGCCGCAGGATATAGTGGGAGAGGATGACGTTGAAATCTTGGACGACGACGAAGACGACGAGCCTGAAGAGGAGGATTTGAATAAAAAACAGAACCGCAAAATAGGAAAATACGACGTGAATGACCCGTTCATAGACGACGCAGAACTTCTTTGGGAAGAGCAAAGAGTGGGTACGGCAGATGGATTTTTCGTATACTACGGTCCGCTGTCAGAGGCGAGTCTCAAGGTGGAGAAGGATGTGAAAAAGCCAACAAAGACCACTAAAAAGACTGCTGCCAGTCCGAAACGGAAGGTGAAGCCAGCTTCGAAGAAAAAGAGTGAAGAGGTGCCGAACACTCCGACTCAGACCGTGGTTGTGGATCAAGTAACTCCGAGTGTGACGTAGTGTGAGTTTTGGTCCTTTGCCAGAAAGTCTTTTTGCATTGACTGCGGCTTCAAATTCTTGAGACAATCAATGGTGACTCAGTTCAATGATTTGAGCGCGAGATGAGACTTGTATTTTCAGTCTAGCCACCTTCTCGTCAGATAGAATCAGTGTACTGAGAATGTTTGAAGGTGCGAAGTAGTTTCACGCACCAAGTTAGGGCTTTTTCTCAAGTTGCATTATGGCACATCATGTATGAAAGGGTCTACAGTGCAATAAATCTAAGATGCGTTGCTGCATAATCGACTTCAAAAAGGGTGGAGTGCAGACGGAACGACACAGAGCGATTGGCAATCCTTACATTTATGTCTTTCCAAGTGCAGGAGGGCTTGACAAATAATATGGCTGACACGGTGATGTCCGGTTGCGACGAAGGGTATGGGCAAAGCATCAACCCATGATATTTCTTTCCCGAGTATGGCTAAAGCCAATACAGGAATCCGTAATCACCAAACCCAATCAACACTAAAGCCTTTATCCATTCAACTTCCAAGTTCTATTTCCAAATAGCGCGAACGAAGCTCTTTCGCTTTAATGATCTCACTCCTCGACAATCCACAGACTAATGTCATCTGAAAAAACACCGGAATCCGTCGAGTCGTGCAATCATTTCCGCTACGCTTCAATGATCACACTCCTCAACGATACACAAATCAATGTCATCGAAGAAAAGAAAGAGAATTTATCTCGTCGAAACCTCTCAACTCATCTGTCAATTTGCCAGGATCAGCATTGTTGTCACGGCTGAATTTGTTCCCTCCTTTTTCATAGGTGCACCTCTTACAGAGGGTCCAGATTTGAAAACAACCATAGTCGAGGTGAAGTTCAAGCGTTGCACCGTGGGAAGGGCAAAGTGTCTTCCCAAGACTTTAAAAGGAATGGTTCCAGAGCTAACAATTGATGAGCAGAGAAATACTGATCAGGAGAAGAAGAGGTTTGCGAAGAGTTGGAGGTGGAAGACGATAAAGAAGAGAATAATTAGGAGAAAAATAAACAGAATGAGTCAATGGAGGGACTAAAGACGTCTTCGTGAGGGAGGAGGGTGTGATCGGTTTGCAGGGCAGGATTGTGAGAAGCAGCAATTACCTGATTATGAGACGTAGACAATATACGTGTCTCACGCAGTCTTGTCATTCTCTCGCTAGTTAGTTGACGTCTCCGATCACTAGCAGCTGAAGAAGAAGGGTCGGCTGTAGGAGCAGTACTTGAAGGAGGTGGAACGAGCATAAGATAACTATAAATGATTACTTGATGGAATAACATAATGTAGATCATAGGATGATAACAAAGAATGAAATAACAAAGAGAAATGTTGTGAGATTGAGTTCTTGAAACTATTCAAGGCACCAAGGTGTTTGGATGCGTGACACAATCTGCGTTGCGTACGCATCCTTACATATGCTTTTTGCTGCGGACTAAATTATAGCTTCTCAGCTTACGCTTCGTCGCAATTATACCTGCCATGACGATCTATCTTTCTCTTGCATTGATGGACGTCTGTCACCTTGCATGAATTGGTTGTTTCGTATATCTCGTTTCTTCATTGCCGAAAATCTCACAGAGGAGAATGCAGTTTTCAAAGGAGAAACCTTCAAAACAGCTGGACCATTCATAAAGATGCAAGAGTTTCATGTTTTGAGACGATAGTATTAGCCGTAAGTTCGTGAAGGGTTCTGCCATGTTCTTCACGGCGCACAGCAAGTAGGTGGCTTTCGGTAGCTCGACTTATAAGATCTGCATTCTGCAGGATGACTGGTTAGGGTGACTGTAGTTTTAATCTGGCAAGCATTTTGGAGGGTCCAGTAACCCAGACTCAGAATAAATAGACGGCAGGAGGCTTTTTGTCTTTAGAAAAAATGTAAGCAGCTGATCAAAATTGTAGATGGAGATATCTGGAACGTCAACTATAAAGAGGCACTGCATCTTTACAGAACACATCTTTTTGAAGTCTTTACGCTTTTATATCAGAAGTTGTGGCTCTGAAAGAAGGCGGAGCTTGCCAGTATCTGGCCTCGAGTTCGTGATTGGAGTTCGTAAATCTAAGCGAGTGTGAGTACTTGTTTTCAGCTGACAACATTGACCATAACAGAACAAGCCCAAGAAGGAAAAGGTGCATATGAGATTGAGGCAGCAACGTATTTCGAGGGCAAGTGGTGTATTCCACTGCTCTTATGAGCTATACACTAGGAATTTGTCAGAGGTGGTTGGCCGAGTTGTTTCAAGTAGCATCGACATAACTCAGGTCGCCTCTTGAAGCGTATTTTCGTGACATCTCATTTTGAACAATTTTGGTTTCGGACAAAAATAGTGTCGAGCTGCCTTACGCTTTTCAAAAGATTCTCCCATTATTAAATACCAGCGGCGCTTGGATGTCATCTTTCCGCTTCAAATGTTATGATATGCCCCAGTTGACTGGGCCCAGTTGACTGAGACCTAGATCAAAGCTGGAATTCGTGTACTCACTCCACTCACTCGAATGCATTGAAATGGGCGGCACCACTTTTCCTCCTCCTAATTTTATATACTCGTCACTGATACCAGGCCCAGTGGTAGCTTTACCAAAATGGAGGTCTGGTATGAAGTCACTAATTTTAGATAACAGGCTGCCATAGACGTAGACTGATATTCAGAGAGAAAGCAAAAACTCCAAGAAGCACACCCTCCAGAAGGCACACGGCACCTTCAAAGTGAGGTGTATACTCTAGAACATCTTGCTGTCGTTTTTGTATACTGAAAGTATTCAGTAATTGAAAAACGTGAGTTTGATAAGCGTCACAGGGAGAATCTACTTCCGCTAGCGGCAGTCAAGCATAACAAGTCAACACATATGAGTTGTCTTGAACGAGCATGTTGTCTGGAAACATGCTCAAGCCATTCGCTCATCAAAAACTCTCACCTTGTTATGGCATACAACGACTCTTTACACCAGCTTCTCACTTACAGCTGAGCTGAAGTCTCAAAAGATCTACATTTGGGTGGTTGGCAATACCCTTTTCTATCTCCTCAAGGAGCTTATTCCTTATTCTCTCGAACTGAGTGCCTTTCAGACTGATTATGAGATTGATCAGAGTCAATAAAGTGCCACAGTTTTGCTCATTGGGCTCCGCCGTAGTTTCTGTGATGAGCTGTAATGCAACGTTTTCAAACTCAATGGCCCGCTGATCGGAATAGGAAATCGCCTTCTTTGGCTCAGCCGTTTCACGCGACGGCACTTTTGGTCCCACGTTAACTACAGAGTTTGTCAGCAAGAATTTCAGAATCGCGAGAATTCCTCCTTTGGCCGAAGGAAACGGGCACGTGACGAGGGTGTCCATGATAAAGTTCCAGCTTTCCTGCTGTTCCGCGTACATAAGAAGGGTCTTTACTAGTTCGTAAAGCGGGATCCTCAAGAGTGGATCCTTGGAGTTTGATGAGATGGAGATGAGGGTCTGTAAAGTGAGGTTCAGGATCTCAGTACTAAGCTCGCGCACCGCAGTACTGCGGAACTGAACAGATGCCTGCACCAGATATATGAGAACGTCTTGCAACCCAATGTTGCTCAAACTGGAATCCATCATACCAGGAAACTCCATCTTGAGTAAAAGATTGATGGCAGACGAAAACGGCAAGCTTTCACTCAATCCAGAGAGAATTACGATCCCCACTGGAGACATCTGCACAGTCTGGGTAAAGTTCGACAAGCCTGTTTTGTTGTAGTCATTCACCAGAGTAGAGAAAATGACATCCTGCGAGGAAGCATCCTGAAGTAATTGGTTGGCTTTACGTTGTAGTTCCTCAAAGCATGAATGAAGGCTTGTATCCAGATCACGCTCCAAGACTTTGACACTTTTTTTTAGTGAGCTTATCAGCGACTCAGTCTCACCTTGGGTGGTTTGATTTTCTAGTAAATGGTACTTTTGCAATCCGTGATCCTTGTAAAAGGAAGAGGCCATTTCCAAAGAGTGGTCTTTCATAACAAGTGCTACAGAATGCGTCACAAAGGCCTGTCCCAAATGAACCACAACAGACCTGTCTTGGTCGTTAGCCAATTGCGCAAACTCGCAAACAACTTTCAAAACGGAATCCAGTGTTTGGCCCACCAAAGATTTGGGAATCTTCACCCCCATGAAGAAATTCATGTGAGCTGCGTATATCATCGCGAGAAACTTTGAAGGGAAGTCTGTTTGAATTTTCAAGGCAGTTTCTTCCATCAGCCGAGCGAGAGGAAAAAATCTGTCTACGCTACAAGTAGGCATCATCTCACAAGCTCTAAGTAAAAGTTCCTTTGGATTCCCCACTGTGATAAGAATATCGAAAATTCCGTCAACCAAGCCACAGTTTTTCATTGGCAACACTAAGGAGGGGATATCCCAACCGATCTCGTAAGTGAGGGTTGGATTTGAGCTGAGGATATTGGTAACGCATTCTAAAAGTACTCTCTGCTCTTCAATCGAATGGCTGGCTGTCAGGTAATCGTCTAGCAGCGTTGCATAAGAGAGATAGTCTTGCGTTTCCTCCAACGTTTCCAGGCTCTGAAGCAGGTTTTCACACTTTGTCTCGACATCCATCGGGTCGTGTAAAGTTCACCAAAGTCGGTTTGACCACTCTGACAAAGATGTGCATTCTCTTTGAGTAATTTTTTTCTGTTTGAATGTTTGATTTAACTTGATCTTTTCTCGAGATTAGTTGTCGTTTTTAGATGTGCCTTTGAGCCCAAATACTGAGCTTGTCAGGTATTGCGGGGTGTGTGAGTTGGTCAGAAACTTGAGCATTAGGAGTATTATAATAGTTATGGTGAAACTATGGCTTTAGTATTGTGGTCCGAGTCAGGTTTGTGGTGTTAGCCGGTAATTCAGTGTGTATAAAGGCTGTGAAGCGTTTTGAACAGACTATGAACTTGAGGAGTTCTAGCCAAATTCAATTCAGGCAGATCAGGCGTAAACTCAGCTCGAGCTATGCAGCTGTGACAAAGCCCCACGCTATACATTCATGGTAATGCCAATCAATCGCCTTGACGTTCGCATTTGTATATACTGCTCAAGTCAATATCTGATTATCCATCGTCTTGCTTAGTTTACTCTTTAGATAACAGTCCAGAACGAGTAAGAGTTACACCTTTTGGTGGGGGGATTCATCCACAGGATAATAAACTCTGGCAAAGCATCATTCGTCGGGGCGTTCTGTTTCATGAGAATAACTTTACCCCTCGTCGATTTTAGCCTTACAGAGAAGGTTGAATTCTTGGATCACTCAAACGAAACGTGGTCATTTTCTTTCTCTTCCATACTTGGTTGATGAAGGAGATAAGAGAGCTGGTATTAACATAGAGAAATCTTGGTCGCGATTACTACAACTTTTGAATGCTCAGGGACTCTCGGATGGAAACAGTCTTAGTGTCGACCCAGTTGATCTGCCATCCTTCCCTCTTTCTCTCAGAGGCACAAAACGGATGATCTTGTAATTAAACTTAACCTCGGAAAACACCTTGTAAATGGAAACTGCTTCTCCGGTATAAACTGAGCTTGGATGTGGCAACTCAACTACGCAATAGCTTAGTGCTGTACAGGGAAGATGACAGCGTTGGGGATTCAAAACTCCAAAAGATGAGCACATTTTGTCAGTCTCATAGAAACTTCCGTTGGTCGAAATCTCAACTCCGTCTAAATTCGCGGTGCCAGTGTGTATAAGGGGCATTTCGGTAAATCAACACACCCCCACACCACGATGGACCCTCCCTTATCAGACTACGACAGTGACACTTCAAGCGAAAACGAAGAGAAGGAAAACCAAATTCAGGAGGAGCAAATCAAAACAAAAGTCTCTCTTGCTGCTTCAGTGGCGTGGGGGAAAATTGCTCCTAAAACAACCCATCTGTTGGAGGAAGCTGTGCCCAAGACTGAAAAAGTCAACATCCGGTTTGTCCCGATTGGATCCATTGCTGCAATTCAGCCCAAAGTGTTTAAAATCTCCACCTCTCAGCCTTTTTCCACATTGATTCGGTTTTTGGATAAGAAGCTCAAGATTCCTCATGTCTTCTGCTACATCCACAACTCGTTCGCTCCCTCGCCAGACGAGAATATCGGCAATCTGTACAACAACTTTTCTGTTGGGAACGAGCTTATAGTCTCCTACTGTAATACCGTTGCATTTGGATAAAAACCTACTTATGCTACTTCTCATTCCAGAACCACCCACTCTTCCCGTCGGACGGAACGTCTTTAACGGTTTCCGAAAACTGTTCCTGACCGTTTTCGTCAATCCATTTCTTGGATTCTTTGATCCGCGAAGAGCCATCCTCAAACCACTCCTGCGATTTGCTGGTTTTCATCCCTTGCGGGTTGGAGCTATAGGAGTAAGAAGAACCTCTCATATCGCCCCACTTGGCCAGTTCTGTCTCCCCAAACTGCTTCCACTCTTGTCTCCTTTTCTCAGCAGCTTTAGCTCTTTCCAGTTTGACATTATCCTCCATAGTGCCTCTCCAATTGAGATAGTCGTTGAAATTCGGGAAAAACTTTTCTTCAAAAGCTCCCGTCTCAACATCCTCACGTGACACCCCTTCAACTTCAGCGGGTATCAAGGCTCGCGGAAATAGGCATCTCCAGATGCCTCTTTGGTCCCAGCCAGAAAGACCGTTTTTCACCTCACACTGTTTGTACAGTTTAGCCGAGGGAACAGGATAAGCGGTCAGACCCGTTGAATTTTGAAATGGCCCACCCTTGGTGAATGTGTCAAAAGAAAAAAGCACAGCAAACATGTCATCGTCTTCAAAAATACTCCAAAGCCCGACAGACTTGCTCGCAAGGTCGTGTACCATGTCATTGGAGAGTGAGATTAAACTCTTGAGAGAATGGTCTGAATCGTCGTTGTCGTCTTTGTCGAAAAAGCCCATAATGATGTTGCTCTCAAATGCACTCAAATTCTTTTTTTTGTTTTCTTCATGCACTCAAACTCCAAGAAAAAAAAAGGCTCTCAAAAATCGTATTCCTCCTCGTAGGGTCTGAAAAACCAACCGAATGTGATGATACTTGTGTATATGAGCACACCTCCCGAGAAGCTCATATAAAGCGACCACTGCGAAATAAGCGCAACATGGTATAGGAGTATCGGCAAAGCTGTTCCGCTCACCAGTAGAAACCCGGTACAAAAGTGGCCGAATTCTGCCACTGAGTTTGGGCCTGCGGAATCCGATAGAAAATCAGACTCGTAAAATTGCGTAAGGGAAGAGCAAATCGCGTTGGGAATGGGAGCCACTAAAAACATGGCCACTGTAAAGTTAGAGAAAAGATAGCAATCACTTACAAACCAAGATCGGCCACCAATTGTGAAATAAAGCACACGAAAGCACAATGAGTAGGAAACCCACCGCTAAAACTATCGAAAGTAGTATAAGTTTGGCCAATGGTGCTGATTGCATTGTTTCTTTTTTGCACTCAATTTAAAGGTATGAGTTGTTTGATTTTCAAAAATGTCACTAGTTGTTGTATTTTTGAGAAGTATAGGAGTTGAATAAGTGTATGTAAACGATTTTGGTGTTTTTCAATGGAGAAGCACCGTTTTGGGTGATTGAAAAGGGCATAATGACCTTGTTTTACGAAGTATGGCGGGACTGGCTTTGGAGAATCAAGAACCAGCCGATCAATGGTCCGAGCCTTGGCTAGCCTGGCGTCTTTGATACCTCATGAGTATGAGGCAATCAAGTTGAATGAATACCTCGCAAGCCTTGGTCAACTACGAACCGTGTCAACAGTTATACACCTGATAACTTCAATCTGAGTGTTGCCCTGAAACACTTGGTCGGAACAAGAAGGAACGTATCCACAAGGTTTAGACAATTGGTTAAATGAATTTATGTGAAAAAGAAAAATAGAAGCAGCTATCTTGTGTAATGAGAGCGATATGGCCAAGAAGAAAACTGATTTCGAATGAGAGTAATGAAATCGGAAATTGCATATCTTTACTCTGCAATTCTGGGAATATCAGAGAGTCCGTAGCATCTAGAATATGCTATATGCTTTATACGTTTCAGGCAGATCAAATTACATTCAGAATAGAAAAAGGAGGAAAACTTTCGGGAGTGGAAAACAGAGACGTTTGTAGATGGTGTAAGGTTCCACGATGTGTCCTCACAAAAGTGTCCGCTGTCCTTGCCCTTTTCGGCTTGCCTATCTTTTAAAAGGGGCTTCTCGGCTCAAGCTTCGTCGGAATTAATAGCCACAAATAAAGTAGCCCTTACATGAAAGACTGGAGTTGAATTAATTGAATTATTCGCGTGCCATCCGCGAACCTATCAGCGGATGTAGCAGTCGATAAATCTCATGAAGCTCTGACCGAGAAGATGATCTTTCTAAGAAAACTCAAACGAGATGTCAAGATGTGGGTTGCTGCCTCTGCCACATATCTCTGAAGAGGGCCGGCTTCGATTCTGATTACATCTAAAATAATTGTCTACAAATTTTGTTGAGCAAGCACATCCTAACACCTCGTCTGAGTTTTGTTACGCTTCGTTGCAATCGAGACAACCTTCTGGCCATCTTTTCCACTGTACAAGCTACTGTGAGTATAATTCAAACAAAAATTATCCCACTCATGATCGAAACCCATCGGTCATTAATTGAGTCACCTACAAGTTGCCATCTCTTCAGCTTCGCTTCAGAGATGGGAATTTTCGTCATCGCAATACGATCTCGTTAAACTATATACAATACATTAGTTCTTTGGCTCCTCCGACTGAGAGTTGCTTTGGTCTTTGTACATCTTTTCAAACAACTTCAAAGAGGCATTTTGCAATTCCTCAGTCTTTGTCTTGATACTTTCAGCGTCAACACCCTCTTCACCAGCGTTAACCTTGATGACAGTCTCTCTGAGCTCGGCAATCTGCTTCTTCAATCCCTCAGCCTCAGTAGCGTCAACCTTTTCCTTGAACTCGTTCAAAGAGTTTTCGGTATCGTTACAGAGCTGGTCAGCCTTGTTGGCAACCTCGATAGCGTCCTTCTTCTTCTTGTCCTCGTCCTTGTACTTTTCAGCATCGTTGACCATCTTTTCGATTTCGGACTCTGACAAACCAGAAGATCCGGCAACCTGGATAGAGCTGTCCTTTCCGGAAGCCTTGTCCTTTGCATTGACGTTGATGATTCCATCGGCGTCCAGGTCGAAGGAGACCTCGATTTGAGGAACACCCTTTGGTGCAGGTGGAATTCCGGCAAGGGTAAAGTTGCCGATGAGCTTGTTGTCGCGCACAAGTTCTCTCTCTCCCTGGAACACTCTGATCTCCACAGAAGTCTGTCCTGCAGCGGCAGTTGAGAAGATCTGGGACTTCTTGGTGGGGATAGTTGTGTTTCTTGGAATGAGTCTTGTGAAAACACCTCCCAGGGTCTCAATTCCGAGAGACAGAGGAGTAACGTCCAACAGCAGAACATCCTTCACCTCTCCAGACAGAACGGCTCCCTGCACGGCGGCTCCAATAGCTACAGCTTCGTCTGGGTTGACAGCCTTGGAAGGCTCTCTGTTGAACAAACTCTTGACGGTGTCAAACACCTTTGGCATTCTGGTCATACCACCAACGAGCAGCACTTCAGAGATATCGGACGTGGCGAGCGAAGCATCTTTCAGTGCCTTCTTGACTGGCTCAACGGTTCTCTTGACAAGAGGCTCAACAAGACTCTCAAACTGAGATCTGGAAAGCTTCATGTTGATGTGCTTAGGCCCAGAGGCGTCAGCAGTAATGAAAGGAAGGTTAATCTCGGTGGCAACGGTGGAGGAAAGCTCAATCTTGGCCTTTTCGGCAGCTTCTCTAATTCTCTGGATGGCCATTCTGTCTCCGGACAAATCCATTCCAGATTCCTTCTTGAAAGCCTGCACAATGTGACGCACAAGAGCAATGTCGAAATCTTCTCCTCCCAAGTGGGTGTCACCGTTGGTAGACTTGACTTCAAACACACCAGAGTCAATGTCCAAGATGGAAATGTCAAAAGTACCACCACCCAAGTCGAAAACAGCCACAACCTTGGAGTTGTCCTTGTCCAGGCCGTAGGCGAGGGCAGCAGCGGTTGGCTCGTTAACAACACGTGCTACGTTTAATCCAATAATGGCACCAGCATCCTTAGTAGCCTGTCTTTGAGAGTCGTTAAAATAAGCTGGAACAGTGACAACAGCGTTGGCAACGTTTTTACCCAAGTAGGCTTCAGCTGTCTCCTTCATCTTGTTCAAGACAAATCCACCAATCTGAGCTGGAGAGTATTTCTGGCCACGGGCTTCCAACCACGCATCACCGTTGGTGTGTTTTACAATCTTGTAAGGAACTTCGCTAAGATCTCTTTGAACTTCCTTGTCTTCGAATCTTCTTCCAATAAGTCTCTTTGTGGCGAAAAGAGTGTTTTCTGGGTTGACAACAGCCTGTCTCTTGGCAGGAATTCCAACAAGTCTCTCACCTTCTTTGGTGAAGGCTACAACGGATGGAGTTGTTCTAGAACCTTCAGCGTTTTCGATAATCTTGGGCTGTTTGCCCTCCATCACAGCCACTGCCGAGTTGGTGGTTCCCAAATCAATACCAATCACCTGGCCGTTGATCTTTTGCGACTGGAAACGGGTAAGCAACGGCTTACGCGGAACACTTTTCAAGTTTCTAGCGAGGTTTGCAAGCATACCGACGTTGTGTCGGGTGTTTGTTATATACGTGCAAACGTGGAATACTCTGGAAAATTCGGAGTCGGATTACCCGGATAGGGAGTGGTTGGCGCACGACCCCACCATTGATGTGCGGGAGCGAATCGGCAAAGTCATCACCGAAAGAAGGGTATAAAGTGAGTTCCAAGGGCTTATCCCATCCATGCTAGGCAAATAATTTATTTTTGCAGCCAAGCTTTAGGTGAGAAGCTGAACTGCTAAATAGAGGCAGCTCATACGAGATGTAAGGATGTATGTTTTGACAGAATGCATGACAGAATTTGTTGTAAGACAATTCGTCAGCGAAGTGAGAAGCCATTCATCAATTGCAACAAAGCGCAACCTGAAAAAGCGGAGCCATGGGTAAGCCGTGTGGCGAGAATAAAACTTCTTTACTATGTAGAAGACAACGGAAGTACCTTTATCTGGTGTACTGAACCACTTGCGTTGTGTTACAAAGCTGAAGGATTTGATATCGTACTAGTCTCTCTTCAGCAACTAAAGCTTGATCATCTCATGCGGCGAAAGTTTTATCATGAGATTAAAGGAAAATTGTCTTTGGAGCCAACAAAAAGGCTGAGACTTCTTGAAGTAAAAGTGAAGTTACAGTAGTTAACATGTGTCTCCCTTATTGAAGATTCACTAACCACGAAAAACGAGAGAAACAAAACCTGAAAATCGCGACGTTTAGCTACTCCACGGCCTACTACTACGTCCAGCTACTACGATGCGGAAAATACACCTCAAACATATCATGAAACTCAGAACCTATTGAGAACTTCTCTTCCACAGGCAGCTGCCCTCTTGCATCGCTCAAGTCTCGATCAAAGCAGACTCTCAGCTCTTGAATGTCCTCTCTCCTAGTACTGCAAGTTTCCAGGTATACAAATTTCTTGCCTCTTGTGGCAACGGCATTGCAAACCAAAGAAACCCCAAAATCAAAGAGAATCGCACGAGTTCTGTCATCGACAAGGCGGATATTACTAGCCTTGATGTCTCCATGGACAACGCCTGCCTTGAGGAGGTTTCGATAGGCTGTAAGAATGGGCCCAACATCGTCGTAACTATCCATACAGGGTGGTTCACCTCCCACGTCTTCCATCTCGATGAAGGGGCCGTATGAGAAATCATCCCCCGTCAGCTGGATGAAGCCCTGGGAAAGGAGTTTACGTGTAGCCGATTCAGCTGGTGACGAGCATTTCACCTTGCTATAGACGGTGAGTTCTTTCTTGAAGGACTCAAAGGCAATACTCTTTCTCCTTTCCATTTGAACCTTTTCCCCAGCTATGTTCGATGGGGATCTTGATGGATCAAATGTCTTGATGATAGAGCCTTTTTTAACATTTTGGTACACCTGAGAGTGTTTCTCTCCTTCAATAGTGGTGACAGAGAGTTCCTTCCAGTCGCTCGTCTCTAAGGTTACATCAGAGAAGTCATAGTTTGCACCGGATCTGGAAAGGTCAGAGAAAATTGCCACGGTTTCTGCTCTGAGTTGAGGCAGTTCTTGTAGCTTTCTCATCTGCTTGTGGTTTTCTGTCATCTTGAGCTTAGATGCCAACTTCAGAAGA
Source organism: Citeromyces nyonsensis (assembly GCA_030580415.1). Lineage (NCBI taxonomy): Eukaryota > Fungi > Ascomycota > Pichiomycetes > Pichiales > Pichiaceae > Citeromyces > Citeromyces nyonsensis. Next base: position 39,046 of record JAKTTA010000223.1, read on the forward strand.
TCGTTTCTCACCTCCTCCTTTTTGCCCTGCACAATCAAGTGATCCTAGGCGGCATAGACAAAGGCCAGAAACGTTACAAACATGGTGAGTCTACCATCACGTCTATGAATCAGACTGTGTCTGATGTACAAAGGCACACCGACATTTTCCATTTTCATAACGCCTTCTTCACCTATTACCTCTGCTTCAAAGGTTTCCTGATCCTTTCCCAGACAAATCTCCAACAGCATCATGTATTCGCAATCAGTAGTTACATTGAACGGAGTTCCGCCTGCGACACATCCATAGAAGGCCTGGGTAAGTAGTCTTGTAAAATGATGACCAGACTTGTTGAACAAGCCCTTCTCGATGAATGGGAACTCGAGTTCTATGTTAAAAAACTGCTCGTTGTCGTAAACGATAGCCAGGTCTGTGGAACAGAGGAATTTCTCATTATTCAAGCATAAATCAAAACTTGGGTGGGAATCTCTCCCAAACGAAGCAGTAGCTCCTTTGAGCGCATAGTCAAGAACGCCGAACGCAGGAGTTATGAGAAACGTTTCAAAAACGTGTGCAACGTCTGCTTCTGTTCCAAGTGTGATGGATCTCCGACCAATGGGAAACCCAAAATCATACAACTTGTGATTTTCTGGAATCAACTTTGTTTCTAGCGTTCTCAGGTGGATTTCGAAGAAAGCATTGTCTAATTCGGCTTGTGGAAACTTGCGAAACTTGATAAAATTATAGTAGTATTGTATGCTCGCACCATTCCCAGTTCTTGAAATTGACGAGGACTTGTAGCTCTGGTGTTCTACTACCTCTGTGGGAGCTATTTTGCGGACAATGTTCATGGGCAAAGCAGCATAAAAAGTCAAAGACAAAGTTATTAGTTCTTGGTCATTTTTGTCTTCGAACCATTTTTGCTGAAGATAAGCGCTTATCACATCGACAGTGAAGTATTCTGATTCTTGTTCCAATTCCGGGAACAGTTTCTTGTAGTCTATCAAGACCGTAAGAATTGCTTCGGGATTGCCTGAATGCTTTCAATCTCTCCACATAGTTGATAGTAGACATTGGGTTTGTGGAATGTGCAAGGATTTACCAAACCTGGTTTTATCAAATTATCTTTTCATTACGCGAGCCAGACAAGAAAAATATGCACCTCGTGCATGAATGTGCATGTCCCTGCAGCTAACGGGATAGAAGAAAACCTAGAGCGAGAAACTCGATAAGGGAACTTCGTAACCGGTTTAAAATTACCCAGAGGCTTTGAGCTGGTCGAACAGTATAATCGGTAAACCTTATCCCACCTAACGAGCTTCAAGGCAACCCCTGGATCAGTTTTGAGGATTCTCTCATTTTTGCTGAAGTACTTGGCCTTGAGAAATTTATCATCAAAAGCATAAAGCAATGATGGACAGAAGGAAAAGAGGCTTGAGCAAAAACTTTCAAAGTTGCAAAAGTACAGTAAGACAAGGCCTAGGTCCCAGTTTTCGTGTTGACCCCAGTCATTAGAGCGACATCTGAAAATATTTCGGAAAGCCCCTTCTAGATCGTTCCCACCGGTTATATTTCATCATGATAATCCTCGCTTAATTGTTGAAGACATAAGCCCACAAGGTATACTTCCATCGTCTTCACTGATGTCAAAGTTGTTTTATATCATCAAGTCGACCTTGAACATTATAATCTCAAGGCCAACCTTCGAGAGTCTGAGAGAGTTTGACACCTTGCAATCAATTTTTTATCAAAGCGGTTTCGAACTACGGCCTCAACTAGAGAAGTTTCTCGCAAGTTGAGTAACTCCAACTCGCTATGTGTCATGTCATAGCTTCAAAAGCTGGCAGGGCTATCGACACATCTGTCGGCTGGATTACATAGAGAGATCCCAGCCCAACGAGTTGGGACGGATGCTGATCGCACCTCAACATTGAAGAGCCTCAGGGGGAAGGTGAAGACGAGTTGTAAATGTTGCAACGGAACAGGAAGAGACAAAGCAGACAAAACCCGTTCACGCAGTCTGAAAGATATGATGTGACCTGGCGACACTTTGTATTAGTGGAGCACTCTCGAGTATGCATCGATTAAAGGACATCTTTTGTGTGAAAGGCTGGAACTGGGTAGTCTGACGCGGCATTAGAAGAGCCTTATACAGCCGTGTCTCTGGTTCAATAATATGCGCTCTCGGCAGACCAGCTTCTTGCTTTATAATACGCCGCCTCACTGGAATCCTCAATCTTCTTGATTGATGGCCATCGAAGATAATGACCTTCCAGCTTAAAGCTATAAATCCTACCTTGGATTGTGGCGTACTCAAGGAAGGGTGAGAGGCAGCTACTGTAGTGAGCAGTCCAGCTGTGAATGATATTATTCCGCTACATCTCATCGAGATTCAAAAAATAGGAGAGTAGGAGATCCACAAAGCACGTCGCGATAACAATTTGAGTCTTTTAATATTCAACAAACACTGGTAAATAATCCCTACACAGTTTTCCTCGATATTAAGCTGATTATAACCACGAATCCCACCCCTTTTTGTATAGAGTGTACTTCATAGTGCCTCTCTCTCACTTACAGAGAGAACCATATTTACTGCTGCATAATTAATACATCTTACAAATCAAGTAACCTTAGCAGCTGAGTTTCAAAACAACAAAAATCACTTTTCCCATTTGCACTCAAATGACAGATCTCTTGGAACTTTTCAAAGCCACAGACACACTGCTTAATATCCACCTTCTCAACAGCACAGCTGAGCTCAAGTTTGAAAACCTCAGTCTGCAGTTGAAGCCCATTTTAGGCAGATGTGTCGGTGTGAATGAAATTTTCCAGCTACTCACAGTCTATCCTGGATGCTACAGAGTAACAGAAACGGCAAAGGGCTTTTACGTAATCAATGCTCCTGAAAACCATTGTAAAACTTTTGGTCAGCACGTGATGCGGCGAAGAAATGAGTTTACGAGGAGATTGGAAAATTTCAACGGATCGGTGCCTGAGGCTGGTGCGCATGTGGCTGGTGTATGTGAGGCTGGTGCACCTATAGAAGATGGGAAAGTACTCAAACGAAAGTCGGGAAGTAAAGTAGAGGCGATCAAAAAATACTCATCGGAGTTTGAGTTCAAAGAGAGTGAACCCAAACGGAAGAAACCGCTTTTGGAGAGAATAAGAGAGAAGGAACGGCTGAAGAGGGAGAAAAATGAGCCGGTAGAGAGTGAGGTTATCACAGACGGTTTATCCTTAGAGTTTTACGATATTTTGTACTCATCTGTATATCTCAACAACCCACACAGTGTCATTGCATTTGATCGTCTTTTGACGATACTGAAAGACAGTTCGCCGAGGCCAATGGGGGTCAAAGAGTGTGAGCTTGTGATTGAGCGGATAGCCAATAACCTTAAAGACAAAGTGGAGATTGTGCAGAAGAAGGATAAAAAGTATGTCAAGATTGCAAATCTAGATAGAGAAAAAGATCTTTCAGTGTTGGGAAAAGGTGTTGTGCAGAAAAAATTGTGAAATTGTCTTCTTGCAGAATTGAGAGAAAAAAAATATGAGGGAGATGGATATACAACGGAATTGCAACTTACGACAAAAAAAAGACATCTTTGAATGTTGGATAAAGTCTATCTTTTATCATTCACATAATATGGACGGTGATGTACAATGGAGAGAATGGCCTTCTGATTACAATAAACTGTGAGATTCAATCAGCTGTATAGCGGGTACATACAGGTGTAAATGTCTTTTCGTGATTTCCAACACGAAGAGCCTTTGCCTTTTGTTTTCCAATCTTTGGCAGCGCAACTAATACAGACGCATAGTGCGATTCTTGAATACATTCAGATGGTGTATACGTACATAAATCAGTCTTCGGACCCTTTTAAAACCAACGAAAGACAGCCTGGTTGCAAATTGGAGATTGGTCGGGTAAATCGCCCTCTTCTAATGAGTAAGACTTTGCACCTTTGCTGTCCATCCAAAGTTTCAAAGGCATTCGCAGTTGCCCAAGTAAGGGAGATGCTTTTTGAGGATCTCTTCTGAGCACAAGGTAGCTTAAGATGTCAACCAAAACTAATGCTACAATTCATCCAGCCTTCATGTTAGGTAGGAAGGCGTGGAAGACACCTATAGCATGATTGATAAACCCACCTTGCAAAGACCTATTATGCTTTTATTTCACCTCGATTCATAAATATCCATGATCTGACATCAGTACAATAAAGGGCAGATCAGAGGAATCAGGAGCCTGACGGAGACTATTGAAAGAAAATATTCGTTCAGAGGAATAGAGAGTTGACTTCGATTCTAGGAGTCGCTGTAAGACATGAGATGAATGAGGGAAAATAGTTGTGTTGTGTCGTCTCTTTCCAAAAATTGTTGGAGATAATTGCATACGTATGGCAGATAGATGTTGTGACTTTATACAACTGATAATATGTTGCCATTAACAAAAGCTATCACCAGCCAGAAATTTACAAAAACAGGAAAATCATCCGTTTTTCGAAAGAGGGCAGATAATCCTCCCACAACACTTTCTTGAACTCTCAAGCTGCTGGAGTAACCTACGCTCTACAGCAGACACAAGAGAAGTTGTACCACATAAAATGATTATAGGCAGAGCAGCAGAAGATCAAAAGGTAGTGCGCGACACAAATAAGTCTGTTCATACACTAGTTGCGACGAAGCGTAAGCTGAGAAGCTATAATTTATTCCGCAGCAAAAAGCAAATGTAAGGATGCGTTTGTCACGCAACGCAGATTGTGTCACGCATCCAAACACCTTGGTGCCTTGAATAGTTTCAAGAACTCAATCTCACAACATTTCTCTTTGTTACTTCATTCTTTGTTATCATCCTATGATCTACACCATGTTATTCCATCAAGTAATCATTTATAGTTTCTCGAATGCTGCATGCTCCACTCGATAATGTACGTATGTGTGTAACCTCTACTTCGCGTAATGGTGAACTTTTTCCAGAACGATGAAATCATTCACCTCAACTGTCGACACTAAACTTGGTAACTACTTTCCCCTGTTCCTTTTCATTTCTTATATATATTTTTTTTTTCTCAAGGCATCTTATGCTCGTTCCACCTCCTTCAAGTACTGCTCCTACAGCCAACCCTTCTACTTCTGCTGTTAGTGACCCGAGACGTGAACTCGCTCGCGAGAGAAAGAGAAGAGAGCGTGAGAGACGTAAATTGTCTACGTCTCATAATCAGGTAACTGCTGCTTCTCACAATCCTGCCCTGCAAACCGATCACACCCTCCTCCCTCACGAAGACGTCTTTAGTCCCTCCATTGACTCATTCTCTTTATC
>JAKTTA010000224.1:0-13538 GCA_030580415.1 Citeromyces nyonsensis
CCCCCCCCCCCCCTTCGACGCTGACGCCTCAATATTTTGACACGCATGGTAATTAATTCACTCTACATAGATTCTGCGTCATGCAGCGAAGCTATAATTTTGTCCCTTGTAGGTGCGTGTCCCACAACGCCTTCCACCTGGGAGATGAAGGATGCGGAGTTTGTGGAAAACCACTCTGCGCATCTGCGTAGATAGATTTTAAAAATATCCATCAAACCAATGTAAGCCCACTTCAAGTTTTCCTTTTCTGCCTGGGGGAACCTGATACTCCTTGAAATTGGTTGCTGTCCGCCTTTCAAAATTTCATCCACAAGGTGATTGAGCAGAGTGAGATAGTTGCCTGTAAACCGCTGGAACACTGCATCGTCATCGATGCTATCGCTAACCAGTTTGAAGCAGTACTCGGCAGCGGCAAAGTCCGTGATCAACGGTATCGACTCCTCCAGCTGGAAGAAGACATCGATTATCTCCAGTTTTGACAAAATCCCTAAACTCAAATACACATCCAGGATGATGTATGCAACCTTGGGCTCGCGGTTCCACAGCCTCCTTACACTTTGGATGATCCATCTTCTTGTCTCGCTCAGTCCTTTCTCGTCTCTCTCAGGGAACTGATCGTTTTCCACAGCACCAATATCGTTGGGCAGACCAAAGATTTTCTTCAGCTTGGGAAGCAGCATGTTGATACTGAAAGCCGCAAGAGATATACTTGTAGACCCAATGAGCCCTACCGACTGAGTGATCAGGTTGGTTACATACCTCTCCAGGTTCGCAGGACGGTACGTTTCATCTTCCGCCAGTCTCTCTTTCAACCGCAGTATCAAATCGTTCAGCTCCTGAAATGGTGAGTCGGGCGTCATAAGGTAGTCGTACACCTCGGTACAGAGATCAGCATAAGGGTAGTCCTTGTTGTTGAATGTAAACTCCGCGAATAGCCCCGGATCGTCTTGATCAGACTCACCCGGCTTACCGGCAAGCGGGCCGAAAAACTCCCGATCAAGTTCAGTTGCTTGTGCTGAACTCCGTAAATTCAAACTCAGATACTTGTGCAGCGCTTCTGGAATAGAGGCGCGTATCGTGGCCGCGTTCGTCAGCCTAACCTCCTTGGCAATTATGTTTTTAACCACAACAATCTGCGGGTGGAAATCGATCGCCTCAAGCTCCATCTGGGAGGGCGCCCACTCGCTCCAGTTCCAGTGGAAATCAAAGTTGTTCATCTGTGTAGCAAACCAGTCAACAAATCTCATCCTTAGCTCGCTATCCAGTGTGGAGGCGTTTTGGTAAAAAAACCTTATAGCTCTTCCCAACACTTTGACGTATCTAGCCTTGGTATGATCAGGGTCGAATTTGTCTAGGAAACTCAGATTTCTCGAGCAGCACTCGACAAGCACCGTGTGGTAGTAGATGGCCGGGTTTGAGTTCATAGGCAACGCCAACATGAGATCGAAAATTGCCTCGGTGTAAACTTCCTGCACTTTGAAAGTGGAGTGAAACCCGGCTGTCAATTCATCCTCGACCTCAGTGTTCAAGTGAAACAGCATCTCTCGAGTAACATCGTCGGCATCCATCTTATTTTGAATCTGGCTCACAACGTCTACGCCATTCAGTTTATCGTGAATCATTTCGAGCTTCTCGTATGACGCGTCCGGATCAGCAAACAGCCTCTCGTCAAAGAAATGGTGCAGCGCACCCAGCTGTTTGGCCACACTAGTCTTGTTGAACTCCATATTCTGCACAATATCTTGTGTAACGTCTCTCAGTAAAATGCCTGCATACGACGTCAGTGGAGGTTTTGTCTCAAATTTAAACTGATCTTTAGGAAAGCACTCCACCTGAACACGAGGATTTCTCCATAGCGTGTCTATGTTACCGGAAGCCATCGAAAGATCAGCGTGCAGCTTCAAACCATCTACATCCGGCGGAACCAATGCAGGGAATGAGTGTTTGGCGAACTCGCCAGACTCGAGTTGAGATGCCACCAAAGTCTGTCCGACCAGTTCATTGACGTCTGTGAATAGCGTAGCATCCCAGTTGATACTTTGAAGTTCTTTCAACGCGGGCAGAATGGACTGGGAATATGTCAAACTCTCAGCCTGGTGAGGAAAAGGATTGACAAGGTTGAGACAAGGAGGTTCAACAACTTTGAAGGCTTCTGCCTGTTCCATTATGTTTCCGCACTTGTCCCTGATAGACTCGTTATTCGGATCAGCTGCTACAAGATAGGGCAGGGCCACTAAAACGTTGTAGTAGAGCAATTCAGCCAACGCGCATCTTCTGTCGGTACCAAACTGCTGTTGAAGACCCAGAGCGAGAGAGAGAAATTGCTCGAAAACCTCAAAAGCATCGTCCTCTTCCAGCATCGGAGAGATACACGCCAAGAACTTAAAATAAAGCTTCAGCCTTGTCCAGGTCCCGCACTCAGATGTACCGAAAACGACTGCGAAAACCTCGTCTTCGTCTTTGTCCCCGCTGTTATTTCTTACGCGATCCAAAACGTCTTGCATGCTGCAATGCAGGAAATCCACCACATAATGACCAACTTTTGGGTTCTTTGCATTTGCCAGCAAAATCAAACTGGCTACATGGAAATCCTTATGGGATTGTTCGATCATCATTGCAGATAAAAACGTCAAGAAAGCATCACGGAACTCTTCATTGTCAATCTCCTGCGCAATTGGCTCTGATTGGTAATTTATGTCATGGAAAAACGACTTGAGCCCATTGTCTCCCAGTTTGGAAATGTCTGAACACAAGCTCTTGCATACGTGCAGCGTATCTGAGAAAGCCGCTGTTCTCGGCCGCTTGTTTTGAACGTTTGCATTGGAACCAACCAGGTCGGTTCCAAATACCTGGTCCGATGGGTCATAATCATCGTCGGCTCTTTTGCGTTTACCCCCAATCAAATCCGACATGTATAGCTGGCTACTAGTGGTTTGAACAATTTCGTTTTGGTAAATGCACTACTTATTTTTTCATTATTTTATTATATACATTTTTCAGCTCTCAGCGCGCCTTCTTGATGCCAGATTTTCGAAGGAAGTTGCCACTCGTATGTGGGGAGATCCCATTGAAGAGGTGTCTCCAAAAAGTCTGGCTGATAACTGGTTGTTGTGATCCACCAGCTTGGTATTCCTTGACTCTAGATTCTTCACCTTTTCCTGAACCAGTCTCATTTCTATCTCTGATTTTTCCCGGAAGGAACTTAGAGCTTCTCTCAGCTCATTCCTCTGGGTCTCGTATGAATTACCGACTGTTGATTCAACTTGTTGTTTGAGCGATTCATTCTCCAGTCGAAGAGCTTTCACCTTTTCTTCCAGCGATGAGATATCTTTCCTGTTTTCCAGTAGTGATATTTTGTTTTTGTACTCCGGGATGGTGACATTGACATATGTCTGGTTTTCCCGGATGAGCTGGTCCATTTTGGATTTGGACTGAGGAGTGGATTTTTGCAAATCTTCAATTCTGGCACTTTTTTCTGCATTTTTTTGTCTCTCTGCTTCCAGCTCCATTACGAGCCGTGAGTTTATGTACCCAAGCTCTAGAGATGAAGGCGTTATACCAGTCTCCCACGCATGTGCTTGCAATTCTGCAACACAACGTTTTTGCCTTTCCTCATTCAGCTGGTCCATCAAACTCGAAATCTCCCCGCTCTTCTGCCTCGACTGCTGTTGGTCTATCGAATAAGATGCGCCTTGCGACGCTTCTTGTGGGCTCAGCTGCTTTTCAAGCTGACACTCCCTCCCGATTGACTCAGCCAGTTCCATCGACACCAAATGCAACTCTTTCATCAAGGCAGCATTCGATTGAAACACCCCCCAAGTCTCTGGAGAAAAATTCAACTTCTTGCTAGAGGTTGGACCCACAAAAGTAGACACTCTGGCGCGCATAGAAGCGGTATCTGATATCGCTTCATCGCAAGCTTTTTCGTTCAGTGGGAGTGACGCTGGTTTAGGTGGCAGCGTTTGTGGAGGTGCTGCCTTTTGTGGTTTGGAGTCCAACGATGATCTACCGTGTATTGGAGGAAGTTGTGATTTGGGGGCAGAAATAATTGCCTGCGTTGTCCTTTTACGCTCTTTTTTTCTAGAATCCGCCTCCTTGTAATTCACCTTAGGTTCCACGATGATGGGTGTGTTGTTGACAAGTTTTGTGGTTTTGCCTTTCTCAGCCAGTTCCATCTTTGTCAATGGCTCTTTGTTATGCATTTTTTTCTGTCCAAAGGAAAACCTTCTCATCAGATTGCGAGACTTCGAGACGATCGACGAGGAGCTGCTGGTCCTTTCCAAAGAGGTGGCACCTGATTTGAAGCTCTCTGTTCTCTCAACCTCTTTCAACGTGATGACGTCTTGCGAACCATAAGCTTCATCTTCAGAAGACAAACTTGGAGGGGGACTTGCAGGAGAAGGTTGACCAATCGTTTCGAAGGACGACCTATGCGACCCACTGTCTTCGGTCACATCATTATCAGGTCCTGAGATCTTGAAAGAGATATCCTTAGGCGGTGAGCCCTCAGCAGACTTCTGCGACTCGAGCATGGAGTATCGCGCATCCTGAGAAGTATACGCAGTATAAGTCGACAAATTTGATGATGAGATGTCTGACTTTATCGGGGAAGGAAACTTATTCCGGGGTTGCGATTGCTCGTGCCTTCCCGATCTATTAGGAGAAAAATCAATCGGATTCTCTTCCTCTTCTTCCTCCTGTTCCTGTTCATTCTCTGAATCTGAGAAATTAATTCGTCTCACAGACTTTCTTTTGCTTACCATAGACGCCGCGGGCTCCAGCTTTGGCATGGATGAAAACCCTTTGGAATTCAGAATCTTGTCACCGATAATATCCTGTTTTGTGGGCTGAGTAGGCTGAGCCACTAAACAGCCACCCTCATGAGTTTCCGGAAGATGAATTTCGCTGACTGAAGCCAGGGAGTTGGCACGAGGATCGTAGGAAAATCTCGGATCATTTCTCCCTTTAAAGCCAGGATTGGGTGAGCGGCGAGGCATCATACCCTGAGGAAATCGCCGATCTTGATACGGCATCCTCTGTGGATTTGCTGGGTTCACCATGTGCGGAGGTACATCCCTTGAAAGCGGAGACGAGCGATAAGGCGTGTTTAAAGACATGGCCCTAGGTCCTCCTATGGGAGGTGAACTTGAAAACTCAGGGTTGGAGTGGTTGTTCAAAGGGATACCCAGACCTTGAAGAGGAGGAGCCTCTCCCATTCGCATCGACTGAGCGCGTTGCTCATACATTCCAGGCGTCCTGGAATTAACGGACATTGCTCTAGGAGAGTTTTGGAAGCTCATAGCTCTTGGAGAGTTGGGTTGCTGAGATGCACCGCTAAACTGAGCTTTCCGCGAAGCCAGTTGCTGTTTCCGCCACTGAGTGTTTGACATTTTCCCATTTACTGCATTCGGTCGTGATGCAAGCGTGGGGATCAAAGGCGTGGAATCCAAAGACGAGTCAGGATTCATTCCGTACCGGCCACGGTCTCGTATATGAGATAGGTCATCGAAAAAGACTTCATTTCCAGAATCTATCACTTCGTCTCCTTCAAAATCTTTCTCATCTCGAGTTCTGGGTCCCTTTCTAAAAAAACGCGACATAGCGGACGAGGTTGAAGTGAGTGAACCTTTGCGGGATTCAGCAGCAGAGACAGGAGGATGCTGAGCTCGAGGATACAGCGAGTTGGATGGGTTAACAAACGGCCGCTCCTGATAAGCGCCTCCACTCGAGTACGGCGGTCTGGATGGGATTGACTCCTGTCTGCCCACATCTATGTTAGCAGCAGACTCCATAACTCGATTCTTCATACTCTGAGGCATTCCTGTAGGTCCCAGCTGCGATCCCCTCTGAGAAGACATAGCAGCGTCCATTTTGAGTGTGAAATGTGACCGGTATGCTTGTGCCGATGTACGAAATGTGTACCTGAAATGGAGTATTATATATTTATATAGTTTTATTTATATGGTGAAAATAACACCGCCCCACTAAGATAGATAGAAGTTGAAGTGTGTAATTACTGATTGCCAATTGTGCGCTGGAGGCAAATTTTGAGACTTTCGGGATTTGTCAGAATAGAGAAACCGACAAGAGGACTAAAATTAGAAACTTTCCATGCATGTGGCGGTGTGGGGATGTGGGAAGATCTCATCTTGAAGCTTTCGGTCTTCAGCCGAGGAGACGTATTGGAGTGATGCGTTGAACTACAGGTGATATGGTTTCTTCATATGTCTAATTACGAATCGATTGTTTTTTAAGCGTCCGCAATGAAGTGCACCCCATTGACAGGATCTTTTCAACGGTAGTGAGTGACCAAACCGAATTTCTTCTCGGCTCATTTGAGCCAAAAGTGGCTCAAGTATGGTACAAAGAGATTAAATGAAATAGACCCATCATCCTTCAACCCGCTTGACGGGTTTCGCATGCCGGCTTAGTCAGCGATATACCTATTTTAGCGAAACGTCTTTTTGGCATGTATTTAGCCTTGTATTTCGACAAGAGAGGCGTAAACTAAGGGACTTATTGGAGTCATTGTCGGGGAGACTACATCCTGCTATCAATGTCAAAGGCAGGAAGGTTTGTGCTTGTTTCGCATGACGATGAATGTTTGATCCGTCTTTCGTTACTTACAATTCATCGCTTCCCACCTCCCAGAGCTCATACTAGATGGATTTTTTGCATTGTGGTGGAGAAAGGGGTCAAATGATCGTAAATAATGCACAGTAAGTATCAGATCCAGGAAATCTAATCCTGTGCTTCAGGGAACTAACCAGCCAGCATCACCGGTCATCAACGGAAATGGAACTTTTTGAGGTGAATTCCCCGTGGCTTTTCTCTCCCAACCTTCGAGTGAAGTGCCCTTTTCAGGTTCACCGATTAGTTCTCACCATAAGGCTCTCCGCACAAATCAAGCGGGATCGGGATTACGCATAATAAAATAATCATCCTATTGAAATTATGACCTTAGCCCCAGGCCCATTTAAATTATACTCTTACCAATGGAGGTACCTTCTTTCCGACTATTTGATTCTCTCGCGTGAATTAATTATCAGCTTATCATAACTTGACTCTGCGCCCCAGCTTATGACAAACTTTTACCGTTGGAGCCCTCCGGAACAACCTGTCCGACTATATTGTACCTAAATGTTAGAAAACGATCCTCCACGTACTCACCTATTTGAAAAAAAAGTAAACCAGTCATCGAGGGTCTGGGACTGTTTTGCATCTAGTGAGGAGAAGTCCCACGAAATGGCAGGATCCGTATCTTCTGGCTTCAGACTTGATTTCCCCAGTGCTTGTGATGCATCTCTGCCAACCAAAGCATGATACCCCTGGCCTACTCCGTATGCAGCGGTGTTCGCACTGACATCAAACACCGTACCCTTGATGGCAATATACATCTTGTCGGATTGTTCACCTGGAATTAGATAGAGCGATCACTCCTTACATACCATTATATTTGAGAAGTTCCGACCTCGATATTGGGTCGTGGACTGGCTCCTTCAATTGAACAGGGGTCTTGGGCTGAAATCTACCGCTCATATTGTAGGGGTACACTTCGACTCCCAACGGGGCCATTTGAAGATAGAAAAATGAGACTTTTCTGAGTAAATGTCCGGAAAAAAAAAATTAGCCTTTTATTGAGTAGAAACAGCTATGTAGCATTGGACACGGGCACTGTTACTCCCGTTATGGTGGTTATTGAAGGGCAAACCCATCCATCAAGTTCAGTGTTCTATTGTTCCTTCTTGGCTTCACCACTGTCTGCCAGCTTCTTCTCCTCCTTGGCTTCACCACTGTCCGCCAGGATCTTCTTCTCCTTGGCTAGCTCGCTGATGAACCAGATGACAGCCCCCCACAGTGCAAGCGCAATTGCCAGCAAATTGTAGAAGTGTATTGAGCCATGTATAAAGATCAACGATAAAAGTGACACTATCAGGAGAAAGAACGAGGCATGTGTAGCCTTTATAAGAGCAGGGCTCGTTCCTGGGGTGAAAACCGACTGCCATAAATCTCCAACAAAGCTCGCCATCTTGATAGAATGATGAAAAAAGGACGTGCGCGACCCAATCACATGATGACATCCCCTTCTGAATCTTGTTCACCTTCGATGCCTTCTCCGAAATCTAAAATTTCGATAAAAGTTTCCTCTCTCTCTGTTTCTGGTATTCTTCGCTGGACAGCAGCAATGCATCTTCTGTGGTCAAACCTCACCTGCCATATGCCTCCTGTAACGTCGCTCAACAGATCACGAACAAATCTGCCACTTTTGGCGTCCCACAGTTTCAACATTCTCTCGCTCCCACTCACAACAACACTGTCATTGTGCTGGAAACATGTTATGGCTCCGATGTGGCCCTTCAACTGATGACGAGGGTTCCCCGTTTCAGGATCCCAGATCCGCAATGACGAATCGGCTGCAGCAGATACAAGGGCATTTGTTGAAAGATCCAAAAGACCAACAAGTGAGGAATGACCCTCGAGAGTAGCGAGGAGTGTTCCGCTCTTCAGATCCCATATCTTGATAGTTGAGTCCATAGAACCGGAAATACACCTGTCTCGTTTCACGTCAAGAACAGTGCTATAGATTTTATCTGTGTGGCCCTTGAGAACTTTTGTGCACTGACCAGTCATCAGGTCCCACACTCGAACGTTCATGTCATAAGAGCCGCTAATCACTGTTCTTCCGTGTCCGCACAGAGATCTCACGGAGGCAGTATGACCGCGCAGAGATCTGACAGAGAAGGGATTGATTCCATCCAGTACATCGAACGGACGTACAAAGGGTGGGGTGGCGTCGTTTTCGTCGGCAAGGGGAAGCTTCCAGACATGTAAAGTGTTGTCTCTCGAGCCAGTGATAAGCAAAGGATCCTCTGGGAACATGAGAGGTTCTCCCTTGTCATTGAAGCCAATCTCCACTGGTGGCAAAATGTCCAGACATCTGACAGTTGAAGTGTGGCCTCTGAAAACGTGAGTACATCTACCGGTGGCGATATTCCAAACTCTAACGGTGCGGTCAGTAGAGCCAGATACAAGAGTATTGCCGTAGTATTTCAAAGCCCACACCCCGCCATCGTGACCTTGAAGAATCTTTGTCAATTTTCCCGTTCTCGTCTCGTAGACGTTGATCAATTTATCTTCTGCGCCTGTAATGATCTTGTTCTCGTCAAATTGCAGACAGGTGACAACTTGCGGGCCATGTCCCGATACGCTTATTCTTTTGGGCTTGAACGTCGGGTCCATCCATCTTTTGTGTATGAGCAACCGCCGCCTGTACAGCTCTCTGTACTGTGAAGTCAGGTTGTCTTTAGAATCGAATTCTTTTTTGAATTTTGCGTCTTGCTCTTCGGTAAAATTCATGTCCGCCTTCAACAAACGGAGCCAGCCAGCTTTGGACTTCCGAGTAGTGTCAAGCCAGTTTTTGCATACCAAGGATGCAGAACAGAGACTCTTGTGGTCCAGCTGGTTTAAAATCCTCAATGAGATTTCGGAAGGTAAGCTAGATATCAGATCCCTTTTCAAGCAACCGCTGATAATTCCACACAGTGAAGACAGGGTTTGTCTATCGGCCCTTGCGAGCAGATTCCACAAGAGAGTCTTGTGCAAATTCGGGTCCTTGGGAAGTGACGCAAACTGCGATTCTGCAAGCTTCACAATGTCATGCTCAACCAATTCTTTTTCTACCTTATCCGAACACTGATCTTCGTCGTCTGTGAGAACCTGTGCAGGAGAAGCACTAGGAGATGGAAGCGGGTACTGATTATATTCATCGAACGCTGATTGAATATCCAGCTCCGATTTTGGTGCAGGATAAGCCTCGTTGTCTATCAACCCCACCAAGTCTGCGTCGCCAAGAGAAATACTAGTCAGAGTTTGTCGTCTTTTGGGTGGCGGAGATCGGAGATCCATAGAGCTTATGGAAAGCTCCACGTCTTTTTCATTTCGAGCTTTGCTGTCATCTGTCATCCCAGTATCAGGACTTGTATCACTCTTCTCGCCAATGTTTCTCTTACGTGTGGCTCCTTGTTGGCCGCCTTGCTCCTCATTTTGTTTGACGTCGCTTAAGAGCCTCTGGCGCTGGGTACTTCTGTCTCCCTTGAACGGCAAGCCAGGATCAAAACTCCACAACGGGTACTCCTCTGGTATCTGACTTTGTTGTTGCATTTTGAACCTTTGAAAAAAATTCTCCAAAATGATACCTTTTAGCGTAAACTAGGCCCTTCAAACTTTGCAATCTCCTTAAAAGTGAAGGTTCTGGTCTCACGTGTCTTTGTGGGTGTACAAAGAACAATTTAGTCGTGCAGGGAAGAGCCTTGAGTGGTGCTCAACGAAAGTTCCCATTATACCCCTCACATACTGAAAATTACTTTATGCCCAACTCTAAATCAGAGGGCCGAAATTTAATTCAAGGATAATATGTGCCTCCTTAACTTTTCTCAACATTAATCTGTGCAGTTCTGGTGACTCTCAATAAAGGTGGAGTCTCAGACAGTGTAGGCTTTATAAAAGAACAGGTTTTTATTTTCTTCGTTGATTGTATTGTGTAACAATAGCATCGAGGGCGTATTGTTCCAATGATTTAAAGAAAATGCAGGTATCCGATGAACGAACTTACAGCGGACTCACGGTCCTGTTTTTCCAGGGATCCAGGATACAAATAATAATTTGGATTATTTAACATCGCTTTGAGTAACGGATTGGTCAATAGTAAGATTTTCTGCAGGAATTCAAAAGAGTACCTTTCCATCAAATCATACTATATGTCGCACAAGACATCTCTGCCTACAGGGTTGACAATATGGGCAAGCCATCGCAAAGTCTGACACGTATGATATTCTAACTACAAAAGCGTCACCCTGCATGATCATCTGAACTGTATAGCTGCTTGTTTACGCATTGTCGCAAGAAACCACGGTGTAACTCCATGAAAACATTTATATCAGTAATCAATACGATGTAAACATCTCCTCACAGTATCAAAAGTCTCCTCCACCAAAATCACCACCACCGTAATCACCGCCACCATAATCACCACCGCCATAGTCACCACCATCATTGTCGTATACGACAGTATCAGGAGTCATCATGTCTGCCACCATCAAACCACCCAGACCACCGAGAGCTGCACCACCTAGCATACCACCCATACCTCCCATGCCGCCCATGCCTCCCATTCTACCACGACTTGACTGTTGCTGTCCATATGGCTGGCCGTACATTGGCTGCTGTCCGTATGGCTGGCCGTACATCGGCTGCTGTCCATACCCAGGCTGTCCATAGTTAGGCTGTCCATACCCAGGCTGTCCGTAGTTTGGTTGCATTCCCTGTGGCTGTCCATGCGTTTGTTGTCCGTAATTTCTTTGTGGCTGCTGCTGCTGCTGAAATGATCCAGTACTTTTGTTTTCGCCGGCTTCACCATGTTTGACTCCGGAACCAGACTCAGTGTATCCTGGGGGAGGCTCCGAAGGCGGGAAAGTGGTTCCCTCTGGGGGTTCCCATTGTGACTGTTTGGTTTTGAGGTTCACATAGAACCACGTTTCATATTTATCATCAAAAATAGCCTTCCACCCTGCTGGAACTGAGGGAGCTTGATCTTTTCCCATTGACATGTGACGGCAGAGACGCCAAGAAATCTGGTGCAAGGATCCAGTCGTGCTCGGGTTTCGGCGTTCGGTCTCGGAACCGACGGCAGGGTTCGGCCGAGCTAAAAATTCCGTGCATATCACTCCTTAGAGCTTTCCTGAATGCTTGGCGATGTGACACACAGTTCGGTCTCTCTCTATTGAATGTTTGTACCGGAGTGTACCGCACCAATTTTAAGGTTTCCATACGTCTTACTAATGACGCAGTTTAAGCTCTTCTTAAATCCTAAAACTCCGCACATGCGTAAGTGCGCGCATATTTGCAGGAGCATTAATCATCCAGTACATTTTCTTTAAATGTCTCGTGATATCTCCTTAGACTTATTGCCGAACTGCTGAAGCTTGTGTCGAATGATGATGGGCTTGAATCAAAGGAATTTACAAATAGATACATCAGACAGGAGACCACCTCCTGCTCCTGAGGGATGGCAGGTAAAATTTGATCCCTCGCTGATGACCTACTACTATCTGAACGAAAGTACGAATACCGTGCAACTGGATCACCCAGAAGAAGTGTATTCTCCTAAACCACAAGACAAGAAGAGCTTTCTAGGATTAGCTCTCAAACGGCGGCCGTCAAAAAAAGAGACAGACAAAGAAGCTCTTCATAAAGCACACGTCTTGGACCGTGGCACTCGAAAACGAACAATAAGTTTGCCAGTATTCATGCATAAAAACGACAAACGGTCGCAAAGTCCGGAACAAACTCCTTCAGATCCGGAATTATCTTCCCCCGATAGTCCCGCCTCTGCGGTGAGTAATAATAGCTCTGCGCGCTTGAAGCAGGGTGAAAATGATTTGTCAGAGTTTCAACGTCTTTTTTCGAAAGAAGTTGAGTCCTATGAAATGGATAGACTTCTTTCAAACTAATGTTTACGCTTTATGTATATACGACCACAAATTTTAATGTCCTAATTTTTATGACTTGTAGATGCGCTGTAATTATTCATCATTCATGAGCTGGGGGAAGGAGGCTACGGACCAGCGTGACAAAGTAGTTTGATTGTTCGATATACCGAACTTGACAGAGAGAGAAGCATTTATGGTCGGATATTACCATATCAAAGGTCAGGCAAGAGCTCAGGGAGGACCTCAATGAAAAAGACATTGTTGGTGAGAAGAAAACAGGGGCACCGAACATAGCAATACTACTAGAACCGCGCCTCTGGTGGAATTGACCATTTCGGTAGTCTTTAAGTGGTTTTAATCGGCTTGAGGGAAGTCCTCTCGGTTATTTTTATCTCGAAGATTGGCATCGTTACGTTTGATTCACCGGCTTAGACGGGAGTATGTGATTGGGAAAGTGTAATAAGGCTCCTACAGATTGTATGACTTTTCCACATTACACGCAAACTTTAAATACTGCAAATCAAAAAACATAGGCTGGAGAAAGGAGATCTCTTGTGCATAATTGAATCTCAAGATGTTAGCTGGTTGTCGATCAAAGATCGACTCACATGCACCATGCATTTAACGGCTAATGGAGGTGATGGGAGAATATATGGTAGACGGATGCGACGAAAGGTATGGCTTGGTGATTCGTAGTACATTTGGTGTGGAATGAACGAAAGTCGTAGATGTTTTCTCATGTTGAATTCAGAAAACATCAATAAGTGGATATGTAATTTATCACGGCTTGGAGAGAGACATTAACATTGAATTTTGCGGCTCGACGTCTTCAAGTACGCGAGAAAGTTAAAAGGCTTAAGTGGTAGTTTCCTGCATGAAATTAACAACATTCCCGGTGTAATTCAGCTGACCCCGGCCCTTCGTTATCCAGACGGTTATGAAAAGAGAGCACCGGGTAGTCAAAAGCTCTTCAGCGTAGTTTTATTGGGAGAGAAAGAGCCACGAAGAGAAGTAGAGGGGCAATGGGAGAAGGAAAAACTAGAGTGACCA
>JAKTTA010000224.1:13558-43326 GCA_030580415.1 Citeromyces nyonsensis
GGCGCAAACTGTCTGTCTTCTCCCGATGACGGGGTTTTCCAGAGCTGGACGAATCGAGAACTAGCAACAGCAAAGTACAATCCGCAGGGAGAGAATTTTATATCTTCAACCTTGTCGCGGAAATTAAAGTGGTGAAGAACTGTTCTGGCTTTGAGATTGACCAAGATCGATCTGCCGTCGGTATGAATATATGGTAGACGGATGCGACGAAAGGTATGGCTTGGTGATTCGTAGTACATTTGGTGTGGAATGAACGAAAGTCGTAGATGTTTTCTCATCTTGAATTCAGAAAATATCAATAAGTGGATATGTAATTTATCACGGCTTGGAGAGAGACATTAACATTGAATTTTGCGGCTCGACGTCTTCAAGTACGCGAGAAAGTTAAAAGGCTTAAGTGGTAGTTTCCTGCATGAAATTAACAACATTCCCGGTGTAATTCAGCTGACCCCGGCCCTTCGTTATCCAGACGGTTATGAAAAGAGAGCACCGGGTAGTCAAAAGCTCTTCAGCGTAGTTTTATTGGGAGAGAAAGAGCCACGAAGAGAAGTAGAGGGGCAATGGGAGAAGGAAAAACTAGAGTGACCAGAAGAGGAGGCAAAGAGCAAAAAGAGGAAGAACACCCGCGTCCTGCGCAACAACGGAAACCCCGATATCTTAAAGTATACGTTGTCTGATTGGTCCTGAAACCTCTCCAAATATTTTTTCTGAGGTAGGTTGATAGGAGAGAGTTCCAATTACGACCTGATTGGCGTAACCCGTAGAGAGATTTGGATAGACGAAGCAGCGTGTCATTGTGCGTGCCCTCTTGAACCATCGAGTAACCTGGAGGAGGCGTGATGTAGATGGGGTGCTCAAGTGAAGCATTGAGATAGGCATTATCAAAGTTCAAGGCTTTGACTATCTGCTTGCTTTGGATAGCAATGGTCATGATGAGCCTGAAAGAAGCGAACTCTAAAGTTTTCGAGTAAGTTTGGGTGTATGTGTTATTAGACTCCAAGTCGCCACAACAGACAAGTCGAGACTTGTAGCGAAGAAGATTGCCAGCTGCATCCCTCTTGATTTTGAAGAGTCAATCGAGGGTTACTAATGCTGTGGATCAAGAGGGGATTGCAGGTCAGTAGTTAGCTGTCTTCTTATACGACGCATTGAGCGTTCATGTGAAGCAGAGATTTGTCAATTTTAAAGCAAAGGAGAAGTTTGAGGCTCAGCGCCACAGCAAATGACTGATGTCTCTTACGAGACTGCCTTGGAACCCCAGCGCTCTCAAGAGGCCTACGTCTGTCAGAAGGATCACGAACATCAGTTGATGGCGGCGGCGAAGTAAAAGCTTGTTCCTCTGCCAGAGTTTCCCCAACTCTCAAGCTTCTGGAGACGCCTTTCTGGAGACACCTACCTTCTTTATCAGAGACAGAAGATGTATCACCAGAGAATTGATCATCTGAGAGAGCACCAGAAGAAAGTTCCGCAAGGAGGGAAATCTGTACGACCTTACTTCTAAAACAAGAAAACACATCAAAAAGGATAGTGTGAGAAACAAAGAATTGTGTTTCAATCGTTTCGATCGTTTCGAAACCATTGATGAGCGTCACTAAACACTGGAACAACAGAGTCTGTGTATGAGATGATATAAAACTCGATCAGAATAAATTCGTACAACTGAAAAAAAAAGAAAGAAAAAAAGAATCAGGAGAAATTTTGATATGCACAGAATTTTTAGATTGCAAATAGACGGACGGTAGACGTAAATTGTCATCAAAGCACATCCTTACATCTACTTTGAGTTGGCTATATTAAAAGAATAGCATAGCTTACGCTTCGTCGCAATTATCCCATTTGTTGATGGTGCGAAGACATAGGAGCTCTGGCCAACCCAGTGCTTTCAGGGTGAGCAGCTTCACCAGGGTGAGACATCTTGTGTTAACAATATAGGACTGTTTATTCTACCTAATAGTCGAGGTTTAGTACCTCTTTTATACACGATTGTTTGCGGGGAAACATATGTGACGTAGCATCTCATAAATGACCTACTCCACATGTCAACCGTTATTTTCAACCAATTACTATGGTTATTCCTTTTCTCGATTATCTAGTACTCTTTTCTTTTTCAATAACGTTAGAGTCTTTTCTTTTTCTGCTGTCAACGGTTATTTCTTTTTCCTTCTGTGGGTCACATTGTTTTCCCGGATTACGGCTGATAATCCGACACCACTAATACTCATAAAATGATTTTATTCCTCAGACGAGTGGAGGTACTTCTATACCGCGAAAAAACTTTCCTTCCCGCAGTGGAAACTATCAGATTTTGGTGAGGCTAAGTCAAATGTAGAAAAAGAATGCCACACTGACAACTCGACTAACTAGCACGCAACATGCTTATACAAAAACAAAAAAATCATTCTCTCATTCAATTAAAACAGTAAAAAGATCGAAAAATCGCATACATAAATCAACCAGCCCTCTCTCCCTCAGGATAGGCTCTCAAATCCAACGTGAGGGTTTTGCTGCTGTTTAGACTCTGCTCCCTGTATATTCCAACCAGCGACTCACTCCTCTCGAACAATCCGCTTTTAAGTGAAATCACGATAAACTGGAAACTGCTCGAGGCCCGCTTGCTTAAATAAGTGGCTATCTTGTTCACGTTAGCATTATCGAGCGCAGCATCAACTTCATCAAGAACAAAGAATGGCGAAGGCTGGAAGCTGTGAATACTGAACAGTAACGCCAACGCTGCAATGGTCTTCTCTCCACCCGAAAGAAACTCCATGTCCCGGAATCTCTTCATAGGAGGCATGGCGTGGTATTTGATTCCCATTGCATATGGCTCGTCTTCGTCTTCCAACGTAAGATAAGCTGATCCGCCCAACGGCGAGTGACCAGACTTTGTCAGCTCCTTATAGACTTCGTCAATGCAGCCAGAAATATGATTGAATGCTCTCATGAAGGAAGCGTATCTGGCCTGTTTGATCTGATTAAACTCTTCAAGCACTTCTGCTTCTCTGTGACGAGATTTCTGGAAATCGCCATCAACTTCTCCTACCCGATCCTCCACATCGTGAAGTCTCTCGACCGCTTTCACGTTTGGAGTCAGCGAATCCAGCTCTTGGGTCAAGGAAATAATTTTCTCTCTCAGTTCCGTCTCCATCGAGCTGGAGTACTCCTCTCTATACCGCGCGTGCAGTTTGGAGTAGTCGGCCACAAGATTCGATGTTTCCGGTGTTTCATCTGTTTCTCCCACAGGAACTGTGTCAATAGTACCGGAAGTCAACGGCAGAGCCAGTCTCTGCATCTTGCAGTTCCGCAGCAGCATGTACCTCTCCATGGCCTCTCGTGCAACTTCTTGCTCTATAGCAATCAGGCTCTTGTTGCAAGAAGAGATGTCAGCTTTGAGCTCGTTGATACGCTCCTGCTTCGTATCGGCGTATCTCTGCTTGTTGGCGTTGTTGCTCTTCGTCTTGTTGCACTCTTCGATGGCGATCTCGAGTTCTGACTCCAGTAGATCGATTTTCGACGAAACAGACTCCTCCGTAGCTTCCAGAGTTGTCTGACGGTCCTCAAACTCGCTTCTGTCCTTCTCCAGATTATTCAGTCTCCTCCTGCTAACCTCCAAGCGCTCGCTTTCGAAATCGAGACGATTCTGAAGCTGAGTGAGCTGTTTTGAAAATTTGGACGAGTTCTCATTTGCCTGCGCGTGAAAAGCGAGCCCCAGTGGGGCTTCGTACTCGTCAATGACTTTAAAGCCATATTTGTCAAGGAAAGAGCCATACACTTGGTTTTGCAGACCGGAAATCTGCATCTTTAGCTCCTTTTGCGAACCACTAACGCCAGAGATTTCCTCTTGGAGTTCACTCAGTCCAGATTCAACCTCCAGCATTTTCTTGCTTTGATAGCGAATCTCAGACTCCAAGTCTCTCACAGCCCGTTCGATTTCTGCTCTTTGGCTTCTCAATGAAGGAAGAGCACTCTCGAGTTCTGTGACTCGATCGAGCATTTGCTTTTCCTCCACTTCACTCGGCTGGCCCTTGCTGAGGTCGTCCAGTCTAGCTTTGAGATCGTCCTTCAGCAGATTGAGGCTGGCAGCTTCGTTTTTGTTCCATTTCCTTCCGTCTTCCCTCAAAGCCCCACCAGTCATGAGTCCGGCCTTGTGGATCAGCGATCCGCCCAACGTGACAGCCTTGCAGTTGATGCGGTGGTTCCACCTCACGTCTCTGGCAGTTTCCAGGTCATCGCAGATGACAGAGGACCCACACACGTAGTGGATAGCTCTTTCAAGCTCCGGCTCATACTTTACGCAATCGATGGTGGGACGCACGGATTCTCCTAGACCCCTCAACGCGGGATTAGGAAGCTGAGCTTCTACAGAGTCGATTGGGATGAAACTCGCAACACCAAGTCGACACTCTTTCAGATGCGCAATGCACTGTTCGGCAACCTCCAAAGAATCCACAATCACCGCATCAAAGTTCCGCCCCAAAACAGTAGCTACAGCGGTCTCAAACCGCTTTTGCGACGGTCTGCAGAGGTCATGTACCAACCCCTGAACTCCAGGGAACAGTCTTTTCAGCCGAGAGACGTTTTCACGCAGTTTGCGCTCTTTGTTGGATTCCCGCTGTGAAGCATTCAAATCTCCAAGTTGCTCCAGCACTTCTTTGAGTTTGGCATTCAACTCAAACTTTTTCTCGTAAAACTGCTCCTTGTCAGTTCTCAGAGTATCGAGCTGGGACCTCTGGTTACTGAGTTCGTCCAGTGTTTCATTGAGTGTGTGTGTCACATCTTTCAGGGTTTTCCCCTTTTGCGAACATCTGAATTCGAGGTCTGAACTTCTGTGCTCCAGAGCACTTTTCTCACCCAAAGTCGCCTCTAGTCGAGTATTCAGCTGCTTCAGTTCCTCGGAATAGGCCACGATGCCGGCCTCCAAGTCGCCACCTTGCTTCAAAAATTCCTGTCTCAGAAGCTCGTATTCCGGGCCCGATTCTACAGGCAGGCTGCGCTGGCTTTTCTTCGAAGCTTTCTCCAGATTTTTCTGTGCTGAACGCACACTCGAGATCTGAGAATTGATACTCTCCACCGCTTGCTCCTGTCGTTCAACTTCGCTGGCTATCTCGGCTATTCTCTTCTTATACGTAGACAGCTTGCTGACAAGAATGCCCTTTTCCGCCTTGAGAGGAATCAGATCCTTTGCGGCTGCATCGACCTGGATTCTCTTGGACTCAACGGCCCTTTCAGATTTAATAGCTGCTTGGAACTCTCTAGCGTTCTCCGACGAGACAGTTTTGTACTCTGTCTCGCACTCTTTCAGAGCCTTTTTAAGTCCAATCAACTTTCCCTCCTCGACTGCCTTCTTACTGTTCAGTCCCTCAAGCGACTTGTCGATATGGAATAGTTTAAACAGATGCTGAGTCACAATAGTGTCAGACTTCTCTTGCAATTTGGCCTCGAACAGCTTGGCCTCCGCCGTCTGCTCCTTGTACTGCTTGAGTTCTCCATTCAGCGTTCTCTTGCGCGAGAACAAAGATGTTGTTTCTCCATGGAGACCTTCACGCTCTGTCTTAAGCCTTTCGTACTCCTCGCGGAACTCTTCCGAGCCACTGATCACTTCAATCATGCGAGTTAGATCTGCTGCAGACTGTGACGCAATTTGCTCCACGTCTCCTTGGAAAACCAAAAAGTTTTTCGCCTTTATCAAGATATTTTCCTCCTTCAACACCAAAGAGTACTGCGAGGCACTAACAACCTTCCCATTGATACGGTATTCACTGCCGCCAGACGATGTGATTGTTCTCTTCAGCTGAAGCACATCCTTGTTGGACTTCTCGTAGATCGCCATGACATAGGCCATGGTTGGATCTGAGCGTGTCTCGGTTTCGGAGTCTGCCTCGTGCGTCATGACTCTGCCGCGGTATATCAAATCCTTTAAATTGGACGAACGAAGATGAACACTCCTCACCCCTAAAACAAAGGATATGGCATCCATCATGTTGGATTTGCCTGAACCATTAGGGCCGATGATGCTAGTGAAGTTCGATGTCCCAAACCCAATCGAAGAAGTATCCTTATAGGATTTAAAGTTGTGAAGCTCAAGCCCAACTAATCTCCCCATGTTGTATACGCGTTAATAATAACCTTACGCGTCTATGTGCGGTACACGACCCATTTACCGAAAGAGGTAATCGCTGAGGGGTGGATCGTATTTGTGTTTTCAGAACGGCGAGCTTCCTTTTCCGGTGAAAAGTGATTGAATTTCTCAAGCCTTTGATGAAGATTAGAGAACTTCTTAGATCAAAGAATCATAGAAAGGATTTATTTATTTGTTTGATGTCTGATCATACACTTTTTCTCTTTTCTTGACTTTGGTTCATTTGGATCAGCTCATAGAGGCTCAGTTTCCTTGAAAAGCCATTTTCGGGCTAACTTATCCTCTGCTCTCGTGAGAAGCAGCATGACCTGTGACCTCACCGTCGAGTGATACTTATTGATCCACTCAATTTCGGTAGGATCCAGTAAGGACGTGTCGATGAGCTTCAAACAGAAAGGGACCCTTGTCAGATACTCAAAACTGAAATGCTGGTCCTGGCCCTCAACCACAAGTAAGTCGCTCTCTATTCTGACCCCGTAATCGTTTTCTTTGTAGTACCCCGGCTCGTCTGTAACAACATGGCCAGGCTCGAGCGGTAGCTCGTTGTAAGGACCGATACCCACGGGGCCCTCGTGCACGGACAGAAACGAACCAAGCCCATGGCCTGTTCCGTGTCGATAATCGACACCAGCCCTCCACAAGGGGGCACGGGCAAGAACGTCTAGCGCCTTGCCGTTTGTTCCTTTTGGGAAACCTGCCATGGCCACTTGAAGGTGTCCCTTCAAGACCAAAGTGTACATTTTTATGTGCTCTCGGGCTGGTTCACCAAAGTGCAGGGTTCTGGTGATATCTGACGTGCCCTCCAAATATTGGCCGCCCGAGTCCAACAAGTAAATGTTGTTTGGGTCTATTGTGCTGAACTCGTGAGGAGACGGCTCGTAGTGTATAATGGCAGCATTCGGTCCAGACGAAGATATTGTGTCGTAGCTCACTCCTCTGTAGCTTGGATCCAGTTTTCTGAGCTGATCACATTTCTCTGCTGCTTCCCATTCGTTCGTCGCCAACTTCTTTTCCATCCTCTCGTTCAGCCAAGAGAAAAATCTCGCCAGAGCAACACCCTCTTTCAACTGCGACGAGCGGAAGCCTTTAATCTCTGTATTATTCTTGAATGATTTCAGGCTCTCTACTAATGGACTTCGCATCACACCCCATGTCGATGGTAACAGGCTCACCAGACCGTATGAAACTGAAGGTGGAACCACCACCTTTCTCGAAATTTTCTCATTCGCGCTGATCGAGACGGTCAGATCAGACCAGAAGCTTCTGTAAGGCTTGATTTCAAGTCCGTTGAGAGATGATATGTACACTCTAGCATCATCGGTCAAACAAGATTCATTCACGTAAAGCGTGACCGCGTCCATCTTGATAATCAAATAAGAAAAAAAAACTGGAACGTTGGGAATGTCGTATTCCGCTCTCAGATTCATAGTCCAAGCTATGTCATCCAGTTGTGTAACAATCGTTGCGGTTGCATCCAAAATCTTCATGCGATCCCTTATGCGATCCAGTTTGGAGCGTATCTCTTCGCCACAATACTTGAACGGCAACCTGTATATCTCTGACTCAGCCGGTAGGTCCAGTGGGCCATGTGACAAATCGACAAGATTATCCATAAGGGGCAGAAACTCTACACTGAGCTCATCACAACGAGTTTTGAGAGAGCTGCCAACTTCCCACCTAATCAATCTTGGATCTACAGAGATTTTTTTCGAAAACTGATTGATGGCTGAATGTTCAAGTGCCCAGTCTTGCCATGTTTTATAGCCGTCTACACCTTGTTTGAGGAGTTCCCAGTTCGAATCCAATTGCTTTTCCGCCTGCAAGAAGTAACGACCATCCGTAGACAAAGCAGCTGACCCGCTAAAAGTATCTTTATCATCCAATGAAACAACGGCAATGCCAGCAGAACCTGTAAATCCAGATACATATTGCCGACGTTGATCCTTTTTGGCTGTGTATTCACTCTGATGCTCATCTTCGGATGGTATGATATAAATACCCACTTCATTTTCAGCCATCACTCGGCGAAGACTCTTCAGCCGGTCTCGAGAGTTATAGGTCACATACTCGAACTGAGCAGTCCGTTTTTCAGTAGCCTCTACAATAGGCTGCGGCGGTTCACAAGAGGTAGAGAGACTCCTCCAAGCATTTGAAAGAACATTCAAACATGTACTGTCTTCCTCGTCAGATTCAGCAAGAAAAATATCGCCCTTTTCCCAACTCTTTTCCATGGCTGCAAGAAAAAAAAACTGCCGTTCCCAAGAATCGAACTTGGGTTTCTTGTGCCACAAACAAGTGTACTAACCACTATACGAGAACGGCTATTTATTCATCGACGGCCAAAATGTTTTCTAAGTGCTGTTATACCACGATTCATCAAGCCGCGGAGCCTACGCGGAGAAGAAAGAGAGGTTAATAAAGAGTCTTTGTTTTTTTTTGAAATAAGGAACAATTTATAGGAAAGAACCGATTCAGGTTCTTTTCCATGACAATAATATGTTCTTTCATATTTTTTTTACTCTTTTCTCTCCTTTTTTTTTTCGAACATGATAAACTGAGATTGAAAGCTCGAATCATGAGTTGACGAAACTTTTCGGCATCAAGATAAGTTACTTAACATCTGATACTAAATAAGCTCATTTTTGATAGATACTTTACTGCAAATTACGACATATATTTAGCAATTTCCCAGTACAAATCTATCATTGATTCGCAGTGACACTGTGATCGAAAGACAACTCAAGTGCACCACAATCAGTCATGTCGATCCAAAAATCAAATCGAAATTTCTAATCATGTCCTCACACAGAAAGTTCATAACACCAAAGTACTTCCGACTCAGATAAGGATTGATACCCTCAGAAAAGGTGGCACCCATGATAACAGCCAGATTTGACGCATTCATCCGGTTGTACTCTCTGTATTCGTCAATCACTTTTAAATGGAAAATCAGTCTCCGTAAAAGCTGATAGCTATGATACGGCATCTCGCTCAGAAGTTCTTGGTATAGGCGGAACCTATGATCTGTATCTTTGTGTGCATCTTTCACCAGGGAAAAACGGGGAACCAGTTGCTCGGGAATAAGCGGGTCAGGAAGTTCTCTCAAATATAACTTGAGACAGCCAGTGACGTTGTTGATATCGAAAACCAACTGATGTTCCATGTTGAAGTCACCTAAACTGTCGATTTTCTTTCTGAGAACGTTTAGAATGCTTACGCTAGCGGATTTTCGGTAAATACCAACTTCCTCTAGACCTCTCATTTCCACTTCAGCGAAAAACTTTTCCACCACTGCAGGAACTGGCCTTCCCTCTCTCATACATACATAGTCCAAGGGTATCCCAAATACGGCTTTGTCGGAGCTCTCAGAATTCAGTTGTCTAGAAAAGAACCAATGCTTCTTGGAAAAGCCAATCTTGTAGATCCAATCATCCTTGTCTTGATCACTATTTGCTTGAAGCGTATGCTCCTCTTCATGTCCTTTACTCACTTTAAAAGAAGCGGGAGACGCATAGACGGAAAATACCGTCGACCACCTGAGATCGAGCTTGAAGCAAAGTTTCAGGCCACCGTCAACATACAACAAAGGGTCAGGAAGCTGTGAGGCGTCGACAACTTTATCTGCAGTCGATGATGCCAGTGATGTGAGCCCCATAGAAAATGGCCTTCGCTTTCCAAAAAAACCCGAAAGCCTAAACCGCGATGAACCAGAGGCTGACTTGCCCTCGTCAATATTGTTGCCAAGAGGTCTTATTGGTCTGTCCCGAAAGCTCTGTGACGCTTTTGAGGATAACGACCGCTCTGATCCCTTGCGAGAGATAGTTCTCGATTTTTGGATATCAGTCGCTCCCGACTGACGGGATAGAGCTTGATGGTGTTGCTCCTGACTAGAGAGAAAGTTTTTCTTAGCAAGTTCGCTCTTGAGAATTTTTCCCTGCAAGTTAAGTGCATCACTAAAAAGTGCACATTGTTTTATGCCGTGCTCTCTGCTATGGTCTTTATTCTCTCTGTTAGCCTCCTCCTTGATTTGCCGTAAGTCCGCAGCAACTTCTTTCAAAGTGAGGAGAAAGAAAAGGGAGCATTTGTTCAGACTGTCCGTCGTTGAAACCCCCACTTCATGATACTCTCGACACAAATCCATGATATTTGTCACACAGTTGTAAACGAAACGCCGCTTGTCAAAATTGATGAGGTTCGTGTTCTCGACAGACATGTTTGGAATATAACACGCGATCTCGATCAAACGCTCAATGAACCAACCAGCACAGGGGGCAAGGGGCTGAAAACGTGTGATCGAGCTGCTGAAATCTCTGGTAGAGGGAAGAAGCGCTTCAAGGGAATCCTCGGTTACTGAAGAGCCTTTAAGTTTCGATGAGGCCGAGACCCAGCAATGCGTGAAGGCTCGAGACTGGGGTGAAGTTACAGCGTGCACAGCAGCTGTCTCAACAAGAGATGGAACATGAGGAGATACATCCGAGTCGATCTCTTCCGAGTTGAATAGGTCCAAGCTCGACATTTTCAGTCGTGATGTTGATATGATCATGAGGATCGATTGCATCCGCTCACATCGGGTCTCTTTGGAGATAAGAGGGTCCGTGAGTTGAGAAACAAAGAGAAAATTCATCTTTCTGTAAAAAGTAAAGGTGGCCTTCACAGAAGACGGAAGCTCATCGAGAACCCGGTTGTATCCTTTACAATCACGGAGACTAGACAGCCACTCAAAGACGTTTGACAGTTTCAAATTATCGCTTGAAGTGGGCTTCTGCATATCGTAGTTGAATAAGCCGGTCAGCGAGCAGGAGGCCTGGTATTCAATTATCTCGAATACCGTCAACCAGTCATCTACCGTAGCCTCCTCAAACAAAATTCCGGCAACCTTATCACACTCATCGACAAACGTTTCGAGTTCATTTGTATCGCTTGCTAGTGGAAGTGAAAAGCCAGCAGGAATCTTGACGTTTTCAGATGGAAGAGTCAGGGGTACACTTCTGCAGCTAGGCTTATAAGTGTTCTTAATATAAAGTTTTCTGACTTTTTTGTAGAGAGACAGAACGGAGGAATAGAGGGAGTGTACCTCAGAGATATCCTGATTCGAGGCCTCCAGCTCATTGAGAGTTTTCGGCCACTCGATTGCACATTGCTGATCGAAGAATCGCAAAATGTCCACACAGAGCTTCTTATTGGGTAGATCTTCCACTAGATGTCCGTAGTGATCCTTCACCAAGGCGCAAAATGCCTCCAATACACCGAGCTCAATTTGCGCCGCATATACCCAGTATAAGATATCATTCCTCTTTCTTGGTTGGTCACCTGTGACATCCCAGTTAGGAAAATGATCATCTGTTTTTGCCGCTGCTGTGCTTTCAATAATCGATGCTGCAGCGGACTTTGACCCAAAACATCTCTTCTTCAAACCCTCCAAGAGCGTGGTGCTGGAGCAGAAACTTCGGTATGTGGAAAGAAAAACTATCGTGAACACACCAGAGTCCATCTTGAGAGAGACTTCCGGATATGACTGGTCGGGAAGCAAAGATCTTATGGCGTCCGGTTCAATCTCGCTCGTAAATACAGATGAGGTCAGCACTAACAGATCAAGCAGCTTTTCTAGGGAAGCCGCTTTAACACATATTTCGATCGCGTGATTCTTGTTTTGTTTTTTCTCTGTTCGCGGCTGATTTGATAGCTTGCTGGCTCTTCTGTCCAGATCTAAACTGAAATCCGAGAAAGAGAAGTTACTGAACCGTTTCATGTTCGCAGAATCTCCAAACAAAACGCTAGATGGCCTTGAGCACGGCTTGGAAGAAGACGGAGAAGGTGGTACAGTTTCGTCTTTTGTTGGGTCTGGTTTCGAATCCAGACCGCCGGTTGCCTTGAATATGATGAGCTCATTAGCCGGAAGATCTATCGAGCCAATATTTAGCATGTCTCGCAGCGTCTTCAAGAACTGAGTGCGGCCAGTAGCCTTGACCGGTAACGGAGTCTCCGCTTCTGACAAACTACCAGTTTCTTTCTGCTCGCTGTCTCTCAGTACATTGACCTGCTTTACCATAATTTTATTCAATACCTCGCTCTCTGGAGAGTTCAGGTTACCTAGAGCACCCAAAAGAGCTCTTTCGCTGTAAATCTGATATCTGGGTAAAGCACCGGTAAAGATTACAGGGGCGTACGATCCCAGGAAGAGGGGCGTGCGTGAAGAATCATGAATCTTGTAAAGCTGCTTTTCAGACCTCGACTCTACCAGCAGTGACTTGTTCATGACGGACTCCAACGTCAAATCTTCGCTTCGAGCATGAAGATCGAGTAGTTTATACAAAGACAAAACAACTCTACCATCAGCGTGAGACGATCCATCTTGTTCTTGCCGCCGAGGTGCATTGTTGACAACTTTACCTAAATATTCTTTCCACCTCTTGAAAGATATGGTAACCCTTTGGTAATGTTTCTCACATTGCTTGATAGTGAGATCTTTAGATGCATCCACATTGAGATCGCCTAGGTAAGGGATAACATCCTCGGTAGAATACAATTCGCCGATTCCCTGGGGAGCGATGACATGATAAGAGGATCTTTTGTTGGTGTTATTAGTCATGTCTCTGCGTTCCAGTTCAAATACGATTGGCGCCCAGTTTGTGCTCACGTGCGAGATCACTGAGGAGTCCACGCACTGCCACGTCTTAGAGAGCCGCAGTATAGGGTACGATAAAATAAGAGTGGCGATCGCAAGCCAACTAACCATATCGCCCATTTTGTCAAACAGAGAACCAAGCTTTATCCATTTAGAAAGCATTTGGGCTCTAGAACTTGGGGTGCGCGACCCTTCCGGATCTTCAAAGAGATGAAATTTCAACAGCCTTCCCAAATAGTGGACATTAGACACTCTGTCAAAGACAAGAGGGTTCCTGCGATGGTATGTGTAGGTGTTTTGAACAGACTGAAACAGGAGAGAGTAATCTTTTTCAGGGTTCCACACCTCGGCAAACCTCAAGGCAATGCTGTTGATCGACACAGCGAGACTCTCAGTGTCGAGGGAGAGAAATTTAGCTGCACTGAGATCCTCCATAACGTTGGTTTCTCGCGGGAGTGAGGACAACCCTACAGGGGTGAGGAGGGAGAAAACCTCCTGGCGTTTCTTGTGAATTTTTTGCTTCAGGTCATCACTATTTTCATGCATATCGATCGATAGCAGAAGCTCCCAAATCTTGCGAAAGATAAGTTCATCCAGTAGCATGCCGGGATAGTTTTCACTGATGCACTGAACAACGAGAAGCAACCTTGATGTCATTACTCGTTTTTCATCCATATCGATACGCGTCTTGCCGGAAAAGGATTTGTCTGCGTAGCTCTTGATGAAGGAATCAGAGTACGCTATGAAAACAGCCAGGCCATTTTCGATATCTGCAAGCAGGGGAAGCAGTTGTATCAAACTCGTTATCACACTCAGGTTTTCCTCGCACTCTCCGGGGTGAAAGAGAATAGAGTGACAGATGCTCTCTAGCGACCCCTTGGAGATGGCATTGGTAGATGGTTCGATCACTAAACCTGGATGCGGGTAGAGTGGAGACAGGTATTTGAGATCAACAGATAGACTCTGAGGAGGCGCTCGCTGATACAGCGATTCAGTTGATGTCTGCGACATGCTAGTCTTTGAGATATTCTCATGCTTGTAGAAAGTTGTCGTTGAAGTCGAGTTAGTGGGCTGTTCAGATGAGCGATCTTCAAATGTGACATCTGCCACTGTGGCTGAGTCATCGCCTTGGTCATCGGGGCGCTCAACAGTGAAGTGCTTCAAAGAAGACATTTCTGGAGGTGGCTTGTAAAGCGTTAAAGTGGAACCCCTCAACACCATGAGAAACAGCCTCATTCCTTCTTCTCCGCTCCTATCCTTGCAGCCTCGATTTACCCATCCTGCTTTGATGACTGTGTCATCCCAGTCGGGCCTCACAAAAGACTTGAACGTTTGTTTTTGTTGAGCGTTGGGCTCTCTATAGCTGACATTCATAGTTTCGCGCATAGGTTTTTCCAGCTCTGTCTCGCTATCGACAGGGCTAGTATCTGAAAGTACTGATTCTTCTTCGTTGTGGGTTAATGCGGAAGGGTCGTGATTCGCGTCTGTCTCTGTTTCAGCTTCAGACGTGTGGGTCGATATCTCTTCCCTATTCGTCGCAAGGCTATAGGAGGACGAGCTGTGGCCCGGAGTTTTCGGATCACTTTGATAGACTGAACTTTGTCGTTTGTTTTTCGACTTTTTCCAGATGCTCTTCATCAGTGTTGTGAGGTCGTGCAATGATGTAAATCAGTCAAGCGTATGTATATGCATAGAGGTGCATAGAGACGAAAAAAAGAAAGAATAGCATTAATCAAATGAGGTACCCGCGCTCAGTCAGCCGCAAAGGCGTTTTACAGAAGAAAACCTTGACGTCTCGAAGAATAGTTCGAATTCGGAGCTAGATTTTAAACACTCCAATAATCACCTTTTCTCAATACGCTACATGTTTCCGGAGTAAACATCTTTAAAGTCAGCTAGTATTATCCTCTCTTACGTTTTATTAAAAATGCAATCACTTCCATGCTACCGCTTTTTTAGCCAGTTCCAGGGTGGACTCCTGGGTCTTGGCCCCACCGATGAAACCAGCGGCATGGATGAAGACGCATCCTTCAACTCCAGCCACTTTGCTCAACTCTTCATCCCTCACCCCTCTCCATGGCTCGGGGAGCTTCTTTCTGCTCTCAAAAGACGAGGAGCCCACGGGAACGGCTGCAACCCTATAGTTTGCGCTGGAGTCTGGGAAAACAACATAAAGTATTTTCCCTCTGCAGTTATTCTCGTATTCAACATGATACAAATGCTCTTTCCATGGGACAAACCTTTCAAGCAATAGAATAGAGCCCGAATTGTCAACATTGAAACGGTTGTTGAAGGCGTCTTGAACGTACTGCTTTGCAGGTAACCAAGATTTCCCATACCCATTCAGCAAATTCATAAAAACTGTTCCCATAAACGAGGAAGACGTTTCAAAAGCTTGATCAAAGTCAGCATCTGTGGGCTCTGTGTTCCAAGATGGGTTGAAATTGGAAACAACAGCAGCGAGCGTAAAGTTACGCTCGTTGAATTTGGGTTTCAAATCGTTGGGATAGTTTGAGATACCATTGTCATTGGCGTCAACAGACTCGATAAAATCCTTATACAGCTTTTCGTAAAGAATGTCAATCTTTGAAGCATCTGCTTCATGATCCAAGTCCAGGTTTTCCGCAATTACATCTCTTCCAAAATGCTTAAATACCAACCCCGCAGAGGACAGTTTAGTGTCGTAGTTGGAGGAGAAAGTACCTTCAAAATCTCTTTGGTGGTGGTCGAAGAACTTGATACCGTCGTACTTTCCGCTAACGTCAACCACGATGTCACTCTCTTCCCATTTGATGGGGTCTCTAGATCTGATCAGCTGTGAGTTGGAGAACTTCTTTAGACTTCTCAGCATGAATACCGCGAGTGATTCATCTGCATGGAAGGAACCCGAATGCGTACATATTTTCAGCATGTCTGTTGCAATTTTTTGTCTTTTGACTTCAGCCATGCGCAGAGAAAAAATGGGAGGTGTATGGTTGAGCTTAGGCAATGGCCTTTTTCTCGAAAAGGATTATATTATGTTAAAAGTGATTTGCTGAAAAGGGTCGTGCACAAGTCATTTCTGACGAAAAATCCATAAACTTTGCGGAAATAGTTTATGCCACTGCCCTAAATTTTTATTTCTCTATTTGCACTCATTTCATAGACACACCACGATGGTCTTCAAATTTCCAAAATTCAATATAAGTCGCTCTCAGTTCGAGCTCAGCAAGGTGAGTTCATTTTAAAGACACTATCAACTAACGTTGCTGTTTGCTTTCTACTTGCTGACCCCTATATCTATCATGTACTACGTCGGTATCGATACAGATAAGAAGTTCAATGTACCAGGATTCTGGCCTGACCCGAATACACTGAATAAGATTCCAAAAGAGCCATATGAAATACAGGCTGAGCTTGCCAGAATGAAAAAGGCAAGAGCGGAAAAAAGAAAGAGACTGGAGGAGAAAGCCAAGGAGCTCGGAATTGAAGTAGAAAAAAGCTAGAAGAGCTTTGTCAAGACCTAGTTATTTATTTAGAGTTTATCAGGCTGCGGGAGGAAGAAAATAAAAAAAAACGTATATAGTTATGCACTCTTCCTTACACCAGCATTATCATTAGATGGTACGTTGTAAAAGTAGATGGAACTAACAGCCAAGTCAACCCCACAAGACGCAGGAGCAGGCTCGGCTTCCGGGGCACAGAATAGAAGCCTCTTTCAGAGATTATCAGAATCTTCTCATCCCATTGCTGTTCTATTTTTTCTAGGACTCCGCATAGGATCTCTCTTGGCGTATCTTTTCGGTCTGCTGTTCACCAGTAACTTCATCCTGGACTTTATTATCATCGTTCTCTTGCTTTCGTTTGATTTCTGGAATGTGAAGAATATCTCTGGTAGACTTTTGGTTGGTCTGCGTTGGTGGAATGAAACCAACGCACAGGGGGAGTCTGTGTGGGTCTTCGAAACCGCTGATCCTGACCGCTACATCAATCCTATTGACTCCAAAGTCTTTTGGCTTTTGGTGTATGGTGCTCCTGTAGCATGGGTTGTATTGGGAGTGGTTGCCATTCTCAAGTTTGAGTTTTTGAGTCTGATTTTGGTATCTATTGCTTTGATTCTTTCTGGCACCAATGCAATGGCTTATACGAAATGCGACAAGTTCAGCAAGGCAAAGGCAGGGGGAAATATATTCCAAACAATCACAGAGGGGTTTATGAATAGGCTGAATCCTCTCAACAGCCTGTTTGGGTAGCTTTTCTAAGAAAAAAAATTAGGGGTTGTATGCTCTGTAAGGGTCGCTGATGGACTGAATGTATGTTACAGAAAATTATAGACAATGATGATAAATTGACCGACAACAGGTATGGGCATAGCAAAGTATGATGACCTGAAACCAGCTATCATGCTAGCGTGGATTAGACTCTTTATATACTGGAAGATTTCACTCAGAGATCTATTTTATTGTGACCTTGGATCAAGCTTTTGTTCAGTGAGCAAAAGAGGCCTTTCTGCTCTGCAATATTATAGTCTAACAAGACCAAAGAAAGAAAGCATGTAATTGGCACCAATTTGTAAATGATTACCTCGCTTCGTACAACTTTATGGGTTTCTAGGGTTCAGCAGGCTGTCATTCAGTACTGAAATTTCCATTCAGTGCTGGAGAACCGATCCCGGAACTCAAAAGAACAGGATAACCAAAATTCCTTCTTTTGGAAATCGATGCTTTCGATTTCTGACTCTGCTCACGAATTTTGTGTCCTCCTTTTTTCAAAGTGCCTAGAGACTCCTGAGAGTATTCTTCAAATGCGACGCATGCCTTACTTTAGAGGCATGGGTGGAATTGCCAATGGTGGGTCCTACATCTTTCACACCCACCACTCCCTTTTCGGGATCGCAGTACTTGATCAGCGTTTCCCGCAAAAATCTTTGATCGTCTCTGCCGGGATTGATGATGTAGCCTTTTGAAGTCTGCCTTTTGAACTGCAGAAAACTATGCATCGCCTCGTGCTTGAAGATATCCAAAACCAAACGCCCAAGAAACAAATCAGCAGAGTTCACCCTGCAGATATTAACCAGAGTCGCCTTCAAGTCACTGATATAGGTTCCCTCTGGAATTTTTGAGAATATGAGAACTGGGTCGATACCTTGAGGTTCGGAGCTGAGATTCTGCCCTGCTTCTAGCATCAGTTCATTGACGTACAAGGGCTTTTTGCACCCAAAGTCTATTAGCCATGACCAAAGCTCTTTGTCTTTGCTTTTTTTCACAAAATCAATCGCCATTTTCGGATCGTCTAGCTCTGTCGTTATAAGCCTTAGCGCCTTCTGGTTTTGGCCCACCTGACTGAGAAGATGAACAACTTCCGTATAACACCCGTGAGACTCACAAACTTCGATTGCATGCTCAATGTCGTAGTTTGTTCTCTTGGTCAAGAAACCGAGTAGCTCACTTTGTTTAAAGAGAGCATAAAGCTCCACCATCTCGTCTTCCAGCTCGTGAACAAGCTTTGGCTCATGCAAATTCAGCTTTTCCAAGAAGAGAAAGCTTATCGTTCTCATATTTGACTCGTTCAGTGATTGAGCTATCCTCTCGGCCGAAACCTCACTACCGGCAATTTCAACCAGTAAATCAATATCGCTGTCGACTTTCTCTCGAATTTCGTCTATATCCTGACTGCAACCGCGAAGCTTTTCTTGGAAAAACTTTGCCAGCAGATCAAGATGGCTCGAAACAAGATGATAGGTTCTCAAGTACCCCAGGAAATTCTCATCCTTCAAAGCTAGTAGATGTTCCAGATTGGCCTCAGGGTTATTTAAATCTAAGTTTAAAGTGATTTGTAGCACTCTCATTCGCTTCAGCAATTCTTTATCGAAGTCTTGTCCAGCGTTTTTGATGGCAGAAGTTATTTGTTCACTGACATAAACAATATCAATCAAGTCCAGGTCCCAGCGCTCCAACAAAGACATCGCCCTGCTGTAATTGTTCTGGGAGAAGAAAAAGTCGAGAGCTTTGACATACAGTGACTTGTCAATGTTGAGGTTTTGATGGAAGTCAGAAAAACTGGGTATGCCGTCAGCGATCAAATCTATCTCTCCAACTTGTAAGAACTTTTCTATCCAGTGAGACCATTGCATTTTAGCAATCTCCTTGGAATCTTCCTTTTCGAACGATGCCATGACCTTCAAGAAGAACTGTGCGCATGTGCTATAATCGTCTTGCTCAAAGTAGTGATCTGTTTGTTTGATCCCGATTTCCAATCTCCTTTGCGGATCCAGTAGAAACTCACTGATGTTCCACGCTTTCTCGAGAAGGCCATTCTCTATGAACCACTCCAGTTTGTCATTTATATTGAGGGGCTTGATAGAAATGCCGTCTTTTGGCGATATCAGAAACCACTTCGTTTCGGTTGCATCAAAGAATTGATGGAAATGATAGTCATTTACACCAGCACTTTTATAGTCTTTCAAGGCAACCTCGTCTACCGACTTTTCTTCCAGGGAAGTTGAGCCTAGGACTCTGAGTTCAGGCGCGGTGACAGTAGTGTCTTCCTGATCGCCTTCCACGTTGTACTGCAGAATAAGGATATCGTCACTAGAGGCTGATAGACCAGCTATCAGGCAATCGGATAGCTCTTGCTGTTCGATTAGTGTGGCTATTGTATGGGAAGCACTGGACGAGGAAAAAATACTTCCGGCACCGAAATCACTCACCGCGGGGAACTGTATACTGTATATCCAAAGAAACTGGCCCCAACCTATGATTGCTCTGTCCTGCTCTAAGTAAAATTTAGGCCAGTACAAGTCTGGTCGGGGGAAACCGTTTGGAATGCCTGCCTTTGTAATTACGACTCTCCGGGTGATATCGTACATCGTTATACCATTATCGTTAGTCCAGAGAAGCATATTTTTGAAATTTGCGATTCCAGTTATGGGACCTGCATCGCTATCCAGTATTGTGTCATTTCTCTGTCCCAGCCAGTTTCTCTTGGAGAGTATAACTTGGCCGGCCATGCCCCCAGTAACAAACGACCGAGTAGTTTTGTACTCGCGGTCCAAGACTATGGAATGCAAAGGCCGTTTGAAGTCAATTGCTATAATGTCATTCTCATCACTCAAAGAACCAATAACGGCAGTGCCATCCATAGATGCGGTTGCGAAATATTCTCCATCGGAGTGAGTTGACAGCACCGACGCTCTATGAGCTCTGAAGCTCCGTAAGACACCGAACCCGGAGTCCATGATATGGACCACCCCGGAATGTGTAGCAAAGATGAACACTTTCTCGTGGAAATAGCATGTGGAAATTGCATCCTTAGAAGATGGGCTGATGGGCAATTTGGAAATTCTGGAATACTTCAAAAGCGGCGGCTCTTCATCTTCTGGCTCGGCATCAAATTCGGAGTCATTGGACTCAGCAGAGGCTAGACTCGTCCGACTCATGTACGTTTCTCCTTATTTTTACTCCTTGCATATATATTTATATTTGACGCAAATGCCCAGAGCAGTTCAAGGCTCTTTGGTACAATGGTACGCAGACCGACGAATTAAACAAACTAACCAGAAAGTGACCCTTCAATCAAGGCTCTGATAATGAAGATCGATGCGGACAACTCCGGCATCGTTATTGAGGAGCTGGACGATACCCATCTCTTGGTAAAGCAGAACATGGTGAGCTTTCTAAAGACAGAACTGAATAGACTCCTTTCGCAAAACACATACAACGCCATAGACGAAGATGACGTTGACAAAATGGACGATGCCCTATAGTTGGAACGTATATACTATTAATAAAGTCTAGTCGTGCACATCGCTGTCAAAGGCTTTTCGCATCACGTCACTCATAAAGTGCACTAAAACATCCGGCTCCATGAGGTCCTCCTTTTTGGATTGTGGTTGAGAATCCAGCCAGACGCTGTAATCCTGCACTATGCGTCCTTGTACTGCATCGATAAGCGTAGCGAGAAACTCAGCACTGGACGAGTATACAGCGATAGTGGTCTTCAACTTGGGTAGCTCCTGCTTGACATTGTTCTGGAATTCGTGCATCGCGGCTATCGTGTCTATTTTCACGGACAAAGGTGAGCTTATGTTATCGGAGGCGGATCGCACAAAGTCTTCAACCAGTGTGTGTACAACCTGCGATAGTTCAAGTCTTGCATCGACAACTTCATTGACAACCTTGGGTAATGAGCCGAGAAAAGAACCTAAGAACCGTGAACCGCTCTTCCGTGGTTGCGGTCTGCTGTCAGTGTTCCCGCTGAATCTGTTCAGCACCGAGGAGATCCCGGTAAACTCAACACTGCTTCGCGTGGTTGTTGTTTCAACACCAAAGTGGTCCAGCGCAGTTTCCAGATACGCCAAGTTGGCAATCAGGCACAGTTTCGTCTCTAGCGGAGACAGCCCGTTTAAAGAGGTCCCCGGGCTGAATTTCTCGCTCAAGGATCTCAATATCGTGAGCACTAAATTGTTTGCGAGATCGTTGAAAACTTTCTGGTCCATCAGTTGATAAATCCGTGACAGCAGCTTGGCAGACTTGCTTATAGGCGGAAGAATCAAGATGTCAGAGACGCGTGCATCCGTGCTAATAGAAGGCTCCGATACCAGCGATTCTAACTCTGCACTCATACTGGCTACAGACATCTTTCTGTCCAGGTGAGGTTTGTCCACCTGGTCGAGATCATCGTCCTGACTGGAATCGCGGCGACCCTGTATATGCAATTTGTTGTTCATGAAAGACCCCTTGATGTTTTTGTCGATGAAAATCTGAACTCTGAAGATCAGTCTAGACTGAACATCTTGCACTATAGGGTCGAAAAATGCATGCGTTTCGGTATCTCTTTTGCAGTCATCAGACGTTTGGCTCAGCTCGTCTTTGTCGAAAAAATGCTGGAAAAACAAGAGAAAGTCACACAAATTGGTGATACGTGATTCCCGCAAAACAGCTTTCCTTACTCGATCGTAAAACGGCTGGAGTAGATCCTGCGTGATCCACCGATGTATCGCATCCTCGTTTCTTCTGTTGTTGAAGGTATCTTCAAGCCGGGAACAAAAGACCAGTCTGAAAGACTTGAGCTCCCTTTGACAAACCCTGTAGCAGAACAAAACATCCTTCCTGCATTGATTTACAAGACTGACAGCTTCGCCTACACTGCTCTGAGATTGGAAATGGTCGTGAATACTGTCACTCAACAGGGATGACCTTACTCTGAAGTAGCTAGTGTGGCAGTCATCCACTAAACGCTGTATTTCCACAACCGCTTCACTTTTCCGGAACAGCTCACTGGTCGATCGAGCGAGATCTTCGCACTCCGAGTCGAATTTGTTATATATCAAAGCGTCTACCGTGACCGACGGAAGCACACCTGATCTCTTCGATTTCTCTGCATTGAGCCTGAAAGAGATATCAGTGTTGACACGCTGAAGACGCCCCAAAATGTAGCTTTTCAGTAACGCCATGGCCCTTACTAGACACTGCTTGAACCGTATTCTATAAATCTCAATATCCTGAAAAGTGTCATGCTCAGGCGAGTTGACAAAAGAAAAAGATTTGTCTAGGGGCACCAAAACGCTGTCCTTGAACCTGGAGGATGCT
Organism: Citeromyces nyonsensis; assembly: GCA_030580415.1. Lineage (NCBI taxonomy): Eukaryota > Fungi > Ascomycota > Pichiomycetes > Pichiales > Pichiaceae > Citeromyces > Citeromyces nyonsensis. Next base: position 35,889 of record JAKTTA010000224.1, read on the forward strand.
GCCAAGTTTGCACTAGCAGAGGTATTAAGCGCGTGCACAATTGTCTCAAGGTTTTCAAAGTGACAAAGATATTCCCCAAGTGCTTGAGACTTTGACGAGAGTCTAGAAACCTCCAACGCAGGAAGCTCCGATTGTTTTCTGAACGTTTCAGTCTCGTTTTCAATTTCCCCATTCTGCAGTAACAAACCCTCATAACCGGTTATAAGCTCCTGTGCAGAAAGTATAAGCTGACCATGCTGCTGCGATACTTCTGATATCCTCTCACAGTACTGAAGAGCCTCATCGTCGTGATACTGGTAAATATTGACCTCGTCATCGAGGTTCGCTATACTTTCACCTACCAACTCCTCTTTATAGTCTTTCCAGAACTCAAGCACTTCTGCGCTTAGAAAAGGAAAACTGTGACGTCTTCTGGTATGGCCCTTGGGTGAAGGCAGTTCCCACTCATTTTCTACAATGAGTTCCAGCACGTCCTTAAAAGTTATCTCGGCTGATCAAATCGTTCTACTCACCTGATGCTTCGGAGCATGAGCTGCCACCATTTGCGTCACAGACTCAACATGCAAGTGGAAAGGGCTATCTGAGTATGCCCGTTTTCTACTCATCAATTCAAAAGGTCGTGTAATCATCAATCTATCTCCTCTTATAAATACACGGCTTTAGAAGCCATTTGCCCTCAGCGATTTGATTCCGTTTTATTTCCAACTCTTCCTTTTCCTTTTCAATCTCCTCAGTTTTATTTCTTCTTTCAAACCTAGCGTTTCTCTCTTTGATTATATCCTGAGAAGGTTTTTGGAACTCAAACCTGGTGAACATCTTGTTAGAGCTGTCGGTACTTTTATAGAGAAACCCGCAAAGCTTGAGAACCTTGACGAACTCGGTTCCTTCGTTCTCGTTCAAACGTGACTTTATCTCCGCAATCCACAATTCTCCCCTCGGGCTCAGCAGTCTGTAAGCCTCGTTGATAAAGTCCAGAAAGTTGGTTCCCATCAAAGCTAGACAGAAAATGACGACTGAACAGGACTCATCTTCCAAAGGCACATTCCTCACATCTGCCACTGTGACGTTGTCGTTTGCCTTCTGTAAGTCGAAACTGTGGACTTTTATATCCAGTTTGTGTCCGCCATTATTGCGTTTAGATTTTTTCTGTCTCTTTGTAGAGTTTCTGGCGCTGAGGAACTTTTCAACATCTGACGCCAGTTGCGCTTCGCCGCATCCCATATCAGCAATAACCACTTGCTTTGTTTGCAGTCCAGGCAATCCTCCAGGAGCATTCACAGGCCGCTCGGACCTCGATTTGATTTGCCCCACCAAAACGTCGACTGGGTTCTCAGGCCATCCTTGGACCTGGGATCTGAAGCCAGTGTGGTAATCTTCAAAAAGAGAGGGCTGGTCCTCGAAAAGCTTGAGGGCATCCTCAGAAGACATGGTGTACAGCTTCTCGTTGATCCAACGGAATCGAGAACCTGAAAGCTTCTCCATCATTTTACGCTGCAGCGGAGTAAGTTTACTTTGGGATTCTACGGCCATCTGTTTTTCACTAGGGGGCTGCTTTTCAGTAGGCTTCTCCTTATTCCGTTCAATTCCAGCCTCTTTTACTTCAGTTTCCTCCTCTGGCGATTGCTCGATCACCGTGTTTTCTTCGGCCATTTTCCTCTTGGGTCTGGGCTTTCTCTTCTTCTTTGCTGGCTTGCTCTTCTCATTGGAATCAAACGCAATTTTATTGCCCTTGAGGTTCCAGCCATCAACTTCAAAGAGGCTCATTATAGTTCTCTGGTCAAAAAAAAAAAAAAAGAATAAAAATAAATTATGCAGCTTCCTCCCACCTCAAAGTCGATCCGATGAACTGCATGCGAAAAACCACTCACAACTTTCTTTTTGAAAATGCCAGCTGTAGCCTGCCCCTATCTCATCCTTTTCAAGATCTTTCAAAATCCAAACGATAAGTTCATTCAGAACACTTACTGACATGCTCGAAGAATGCCGCGAACTGTACTTCTTCAAGAATATCGCAGAGTTGAACTTTGTAGGACCCTTTTCTCCTGACCTGCTGCTCATAGTCTCTGTAGCTTTTTTCACAGCCTCCAATAACTTCCGTGCTGAGGTGACCAAGTGCCTCAAATTGTTTGCGTTGCAGCTACGGTTAGAGAACGTCGCGAGTCCCTGCCGAGCAAGCTCTGACTTTGTATCATCAACTATTGTGTTTTTCGATTCTTCAACGTACTCTTCAAGTGTCTTGGATAACGGGTAAATCCTCGATAGTCCTCTGTTGAAGACTTCTCCCACAGCTACATCCCGAAGGATACTATCAAGATGGATGTTACGAAGAAATAAAGCACACTTTACTATGTGATGCTCGCAAAGCAGGAGGAACTTGAGTAGCTCAATCATATACTTTGAGCGGCGAGTAATGCGAATAAAGTTATCATGCTCGTTGCCCAACATGTGTGAAACGTTCTCCGATGAGGACTCTCGTATGCTGGAATCTTCTTCAGTCAAATCAATGAACTCGTCATTGGGCATATTTGAACCCGACTCGTTTACATTTTTCTTCTCCTTCCATTTCTCCTTGTTCAGCACTATGCTATCGATGATCTTGATGTCGTCATCCCCCTGCACTGTCTCGATAACTGGTTCGACGTGTGAGATATTCATGCTTACATGCCTCATGTTTTCAAAATGGGAATCTTCAATGACCCAAGGGATTGAGAGCACGCGAGTTCTGTAATCCAATATCTCTTTCCAGCATTGGATTTGCTTGGTCAAGTCGCCCTTTTGAGCATAAATCTCAATAGAGTCGGCAACTAAATACTTTTTGGAAGAGCCACCTGAAAACTGATGATTGGAACGACCCGAGATGGTGACAATTTTATTCCAGTTATTGCTGAAGCTCAATCCTGCTCGACAGTACTCGGATTCGTACACTTTCACAGAAATACCTACGTCATAGTCGCAAGAACCGTCATCGACATACAAGAGGAGAAAGTTTTCCCTTTCAGCATCTTCAAATTCCCTTTTATCTTCATAGAGAATACGGACGGTGAGCTTGATATCGCGTATAGGATGGTTTTTGATCATTATGATGCAATTGACTGCCAATTTTATTCCTCGTGAAAGGTAAACGTCAACAGGTGATTTGCTCTCCAGGTAATCCTTGATGCATAGGGGTACGGGGTATTGTAAGGTTGGAGCCAAGTGAAGCACCTCTGGCATGAAAAATTCGACACCGTTTTGGATATGTGAAACATGAGGTTTACCAGGAGCGAGAGTCTGACGTGTATACTGAATCCCGTCTAAAACAATCAAATCATCACTCATCTCATCTTGCATTCGAGATGTAGGGATGTTCGCGGTCTTCTCCGAGAGACTTGAAATTCCCACCAATCTCTTCCAATGTCTCCTCCGCCGATCACATGCCATGTTCTTGACGTAACAAGCGGTAAACCTGCTCAAAACGTCACTTGTGCCATCTACCACCTTTCCGAAAACCCTCAGCTCGAAGACGGTGAGGCCATACCATCTGAGCCTCCAAGACCGTTTGCTTTGGCAAAGACCAATCAAGATGGTAGAGTTCCGCAATGGTCTGTGGATTCGAATTTGGATGAAGATTTGAAGAAGAAGATTGGAATCTCGGCCACTGGATGGACCCTTCAGCCAGGCATATACAAGATTAGATTTCACACGGCGCAATACTTCCAGGAAAGAGAACAGGTTTCTTTCTTTCCTTTTGTTGATATCCACTTTGTTATTGGAAATCCACCAGATAAGCATTACCATATTCCGCTTCTTTTAAGTAACCACGGATACACCACTTATAGAGGAAGCTAGATAGTGGCGGACGATATCTTATAGCAGGCAATATATTGATCTGAAACTCCTTTTCGTGTAGCTATCAGTCACCTTGAGAAGAAAGTTTTGACTTATGCATTTACAAGTCGACAGAATGGCATTGAGATAGTTTCTCTCTATAATCGATCAGACAGTCGTATCACGAAAATTTCAGACCCTCTTTTCAGCCACTCTTAGGGAAAATAACGAGAAACGTTTGATGATGCATTTATAATATATGCTGCCTCAGTCAGGCGTGAAAGTAGTGAGTGTACTGACGTGAGGCTTCGTGTACCTCCATAGAAGACTTGAAACTGTTAAGCTCGCTTCTAATGTCCTGTATGAGATGTGGAGTGTTCGAAAGAACGTGGTACTGTTCTTTCAGCACGCAGTTAAACCGGTCATAGCTGCTGGGAGACAGTGCTCTATTGAGATAAAGTTTGTTCGAGAAGGAAACCTTTTTCGGCTCCTCCGTCTGGGCTTGACGGCACGACGAGGAGTTACTGGTTAAGCTAGTTTTGGAGTCGGCTTTGAAAATGCTGGAATAAGATGAGTTCCTGCTTGTCATGAAGTCACTAGTTCTCAAACAGGGGGTGACTGGCGTGGAATATGTGGAGGGGCTTTTGATTTCATTGGAAGTTATGATTTCCACATTGCTCAAACACGTCTCGTCATTTGCAGATGGGCCTTTCCTGAAGTACCGATGCAGATCATGGAAGTGTTCCTCGAGATCAAAGCTGTTGACGCTGGAATTCGTGCCAGTGGTCTTGCCCGTCTTGATTGAAGAGTGCGTTGAAGTGAGCGAGGCATTTCTATTCAAGGACTTCTTCCTTTCAAGCGACTGCACCCGTTTTTTCTGCCTTCTGTTGTTGCCCATATCTGGCTCCGCCAAATTCGGAAACGGCGTCTCGCCCAGTTCTATAACTTTGGAAAAGTAAAGAATCTCCTCAGGAGTGGGGTTGAGGTCCACGTTCGCATCATCTTGTTGACGCAAAGCATCATGAACCTCGTGGTTTGCCTCCACAGTGAGTGCCTCAGGCTCGTCTCCCTGCTCGAAGCTTCTGGTCTCGTCCGCGGTATCACACTGTAAGGGGTGAGGCAAAACAGATTCTTCTTTTCCCAGCGATAAAAATCTCTCAGGGTTCCGTGCAGGAGGCTTATCATCCTGCTTTACAGGTCTTTTGACTTTAGCGCTATGAGTTTTCTTAAGGCTCAGAAAGCTTCCCTTACGAGAACCGTCTTCCTTCTTTTTGTCTGATTTTTTTCCAAACAACTTGGAGATCATACGAGACATCAGAGAGGGCCGCCGAGTCACACTCTCCTTCCTCCTCTCGGTATGGGTGTTGTGCAGAGCCGCGGTCTTTTCAGTGGATGAGGCTCCTCTCTTTATCGGTAGCGGTCTCGGGCCGACATGCGCATTTGCGGTCTTTTGGGCCATCGTCTCATCCTGGTTATTTCTATTGCTGTTGATGATGGCGCCATTGGTTTCTGGAATAGCTGTAGCTGTTTCTCGAGTCACTTCTGTCGTTGTCTCTTTGGCTGATCGTTCTCTAAATGTCTCTTTGGCTGATCGTTCTCTAAATGTATTGTCCATGAATGTCTTTTCTCTAACCAACTGATTTTTCGCATTCTCAGCTTCTAGCAAAGACTTTTTCAAGTCCAGCTCTAGGACAATTGACTCCTCGTTCTGTATTGAGGAAGCTGAAGTCTCTGTTTTCGGAGAAGGACTGGAACTCGGCGTATGGGCCAAGTTTACAGATGCGGCGGAAGACGAATTGGACCGCTGATGGTTTGCAATATCCATCGGCGGGCTCAGATCGTGGTGATTTCCATGAGCAAAGGTATGATGGCCATAAGAAGGGCGGTGTTGACCTCCAGTAAATGATGGATTGGAAGAAACCTCTCTCATGTGTTTTTCGAGGTTGGGCACCGACGCAGACCTCGAGCTTGGCCCATAAATCGTACGGTGAGGTCTGCTGGACCGATTTCTCGGTTTCTGGCGAGGGCGGAAAACCTCTCCGTTTGGGAAAAAGTACTCGCCCTTGGGATCTCTTGCTGGCTGACGAGTGGGAGCCATCATGGCTCGATGGTCAGGAAGGTTGCTGCTGGAAAACGAATGTCTAAATGAGGGTCTCTGATCAGTCTGCAGACTTCTGAGTGAGCTGGTGCGAGATTCACTCAGCTTTTGTATGGTGGAGCTATGACGAGGTGCTCGATGCTTTGGTCGCAGTTTGTCGTCAATAGTCATCAGAGATTCCGTTGTGAGATCTCTCGGAGCTCGATGATCTGAGACGGAGCTAACGGAAGCGAAGGAGCTCGAGCGTGAAAGCGGTGCCATAGAAGGTGCGCTTCTGTTGACCATCGACGGCGAGCTGCGGTTGCAAGAGAACCTATCGCCTACTCCAACATGATTGGCCGGCTCCATGTTATTTGTTGAGCCTGTTTCTGTTGACTGAAGTAAGATTATGCAAACACTTTAAAAACGATCGGCCTGTGTAAACGAGAGATGTGAGAAGGGCTATGTTTAAAAATAGAAAACAATTTTTATTCCCAAATTGGCGCTGCCTTGTGGTATAGATCGTTTGGGGTTATTCTCAAGCCTGGTGTGTGTGTAAGCAAACCATGTGTTTGGATCCACAGCCAATTTTTTATCGAATTTAGTACCTAAAACAGGAAGAGCTGGATTTTGCAGCAGGCCCAGGCGCGCAAATCCATGCACGAATATGCAGCTATATAAACAACGCCTTGCTCTAATTTACGTTATTATCGTATCCTACCTACGCTCTGAGAGGCATCGAAGTGATTCTACCTCATCGTAGTTTTACCCTTTCTGAGAATTTTCTGTGATTTTCCCCCAATCGTTTCTGCCTGGCTTCTTGTGAAAAAATGTCAGCTCATACAAACATTGAGTCGTTCATGTTTGATCAAGACATCAAATGTAGCATTCAATGTTTGCATCATTTAGAGAGAAATACTTGTCTCTTACTGACTTTTTCGCCCTTTCAGAAAAAAAAAAAATAGTATCGACAACTGAATAATGACTTTTGCGGATTTAATCAAACTCACACTTGGAATCCCACCGCAAGAAAGAAAATTGTCTCATCATTTGGGAGGAATAATATAAATGTTATAAAAAACATTGTTTACTCAAATCATTCCCTTTCCCAATCAAGCTGGGCCTTGTTTTCATGTGATTCATTTTTTTTAGATTGCAATGTCAGCATATAAGCATGTGTACTGCCGGAGTTAAAGCTCAGACTTTGATGCACCTGAGAGATGTGGAGAATCTACAGGTAACCCCAGCTTCGTTTCGGAGGACAGGCATCAAGATGTATCATAAGTACGCAGAGCCGTACGTCTCTCCGCGGATTGGCAACTATCTGTTTGAGATTGACAGCGTTCCAGGAGCCATGTCACAGCTGTCTGACTATGCCAAGATCTTTTGGCAAAGGCTTTCACGGCTGCACTATAGGCATCCATTTGAAATGGATGCCCTCTACAGGTTTTCCCACTTGGTGCATGTCCGCCTCTTTTCGGGGTCTGGAACTTGTCAGTTTTGCTACGAGCAGTACGAGGTAGCCATAGAGCATTGGCTTGAAGATTGCACTGT